>SRPP01000378.1:0-24150 GCA_018360055.1 Claviceps monticola
TGCGGGGCGGGAGAAAAAATTGAGTCCGCCGAAGAAAATATGGGGCAGAAGTGGGGTAGGTGGTATGAATAAGAATATGGGGTGGTAGAAATAACAATACTCCCCCCAAATTGCTTAACAATATCACCTCCCAATACTCATCTCTTCATGTCCACAAAAATGTTTTTGTGACTTTCTTTCATAGTTTCGTTGTCCGTTTTCGTTACTTTTTTGCTTCTTTGTCATTTTTGACCCGTGGGTGGACAGAGCATTATCCCACAAAGAGCTTCCATTCTGCACTAAGGGCAAGATGACGACGATGATAGCGGACACGAAGGTCACCTTGGACACGAACGCCGATAATGATATTGCAAGAATTGCAAATTTGCTTAAAAGCGAGCGATTCTATCGGGATACGGCACGATGGCAACTGTGCCGCTTATCCTTCCATCCGGATGAGTCCAAGACATATATTAACGTATCATGGTTGGTGGATTCACCATTGATTGTCTCTGCTGTTAATGATTCTCCGGGGAAAAACAAGAAAAGGAGTAACCCGGTGGGGTGATAGAGAAGAATTGATAGAGGACATAAATGATAAACGCACCGGTCTAAGGTCGCTGCTAATACAGGATCTTTTTTCTTCTAGGTACCAAGGCCAAGCTGACGACTTCCTGAAGCAGTCTTCCAAGATGCACAAGGACAGAGTCAACGTCATACACTCTTCTTTTGATCCAGTGGGAATATGTGTTCAGGGCGACCGAGCCACGAGTGAGGCATTTTGCACAGTCACCAGTGAGATCACCATTGACGGTGTTGGCTACGAACTAGCCTCGCACATGCGCCTCTTGAATCGATTGGAAAAGTCTGAGGAGGGCAGATGGCACATACTCAGCATGGAGGCCATCTACGTCAGAGACCGCCTGATGAGTACGCTGCCGGGGGCGCCTGTCACGTTGATGCCTGAATTAGTCAAGAAAAGTGAGGAGTATCCAGGGGGCTATCGCAGATTGGCTCTTGTGATGTTACATCGGGGCTTGAATCCGCGGCAAGATCTGCCCCATGAGGAAGATCAACCAAGGGTGCGGCGTTTGTTGGAAGCAAATGGGAATTTTCTCAGTGGAAGTGGAGACAAATAGACCCTACCGTTAGCCAGTTGTATAATTTGTACTCTGGCAGACAATGTTGATGCATGGGGCCCCTGCAGGCTACCGACCCCAGGGGCCCATTGACAGGCCATTATTGCATGGCATGTGTCCGATGCGACTATTTCAGATACGAGAGAAGCACAAGTATGCAGAGAAATCAGAAAGGCTCAAACAATTAGCAACGTCTAGACTCCTTAAGAATCTTTGGCGGGAGAGAGTGCTTGACACAGACAAGGCTGTGTCTGATGTTATCTGTTCAGCCCTGGCCAAGTCGGGCGTGGCACGGTTCCAACTTCCGGTTCAGTTGCGAAAGGTTAAGGATGAGTGGGATGGTGTATGAGTGAGCTGAGTATTAGTAGCAAGAATTGTGCCTTGCCGAGGCAAAATTTCAGAACTGCAGAGTTTGGATGTTGCCGTGACCGCTGGAGCCTGGTCGTTCATACTCCTATAGTTATTCATGTCCATCGTGTGACCTCCTCCGTGTCACGACCTGTACGGGCAGGGAGTGGCAATGCACTATATAGCCTCGATCAAGCTGCAGACGTGCAAATTGGTCACTTGACCTTTTGGACGGAACGGGTGGTTATGCGTTTCTCACACTCCACTGCCTCAGGGTACCGGACAGAGGGCTATACAGACCAGACCAACGGGAGAGGAGAGGCATTGTACCACGGGCATGAATCGTAATGCTCGGGTCCATGTCTTGTGACTTTTGTCTTCAGCTTTGTGCCCGACGCCTTCGTGTTGCAACGCATCGTTCGTTGACTAGGTTGGCCAATGGCATCTATTTGAGCGGCCTCCAGTGGTCTCAGTCTTTTATTTTTGGGCTTGCAATCACGTTTCCGACTCTTGTATTAGCTAGCTACGTGTTTGACGTCTCCGAACTTCTCGATAAACATTCTCACCATGCGCTCTGGTTCAAAGAATTGTGAATTGGTCGCGTGACAATGTCTGGCGAGCGCTGGGCCGTGTCGGATGGAAATCTCACCAGACGCCACAACACACTTTACTGGTTTGGCTAAGGAGAAGTGCCTGACCTGACGTGAGCAGATTATCCTCAGCCTCCGTCGGCAAGCCAGCCTTGGACTTCCAGTTTTCTCAGCTGGTGCCCTCTATCCCCGTCGCTCTTATTTTAGTGATTTCTTTAGTCGAGGCCGGTCAATTGGGAACCCGTGGGCCGTGCAAATGTGGGTGTGTGTGAATACGCCCCCAATGGCGACTGCTAACCAATCGAACCCGCGAACCCGAAGTTGGCCTTGGAACGAACGGCGTACTCGAGAGCTTGAGCAACGGGGATGGCAAAAAAATAGGCAGCCTGCTTCCCGTTACGTGGCAGCTTCAATCGCATGAAGCGCCTTTGATCTGCGTTCCGAGACATGCATGGGCGATTGAGATTGACATGTATTTTCAAGTTTGAGGAAATAGATCTTGATTCGGTTCTGGGCCCGCAATGCGCAAGTGCTCGCGTGGCGTCTTATTTCTTACTTAGCTCTCTCATATGAGGCCTTGGGCCCTTGGCCTACGCGGGGCGGGGTAGGTAGAAGTACAGCGTGAGTCTCAGAAAATAACCACGATATTGAATGCTTACCTATCGCTTAGAAATAAGCGAAAGATGGCTTGAAGAATGATAAATGTCGGTCCCCATCTACGCCACTATTATGATATCAAAAGAAACATGAACGAGCTGACATGCTGGAGATCAATTCTCCTAGCCGCATGATGCATCAAGTGATGAATCGAGAGCCATAGCTGTGACATGTTTAAATGTTTCAGATACTTTTTTGAGTCAGATATGGATCGCGCGTATGACACGAGAAGTGTGCACAATGTCTAACGCATACGGGGAGAATCTCTTGCGAGTCGCTCTGATTCATCTGGATCATTACGAAAGACCAGTGTACCCCAAATGAAGAACACACGTAAGCACACCAAGCCAATGGACAGACACACAGTCTCTGCGCCGCTGCAGATTCGCATAAACGGAGAGACCCGGAATAGATGTTCATAGATCTCCCACGTGGCTAAATAATTCCCAGGGTCCTGCATCGGAGCACAATGCGCCTCGTATTTTTTTTTTAATCTCTCTTCTTTCTCTTGCCTAATCGTTTGCAAAGAGGGTGTTGCGGTGTTGTCCCTCCTGCCTGTGTCGGCCAAACACATGTCGTGTGACGGCTACATATGGGCAATGGCCATAACCGTCACACACAGAGGCTTAGAACAAAGTTCTCGAAGGGAACTGAAAAAAGAAGTCAAAGTGACAGTGATATCGCGCTTTGAAGCGTGCCAATCTTGGTTTTTCTGTACTCCGTAAAACTGAAGCAATGTGAAGCACGGGGGAAAGGAAGAAGAAACTATCGTCGAAAGGTGGGGTCGCTGAGACTATCTAGGCAGGCAGGTGTCTGTTTCTTTCTCCTTTTAGAAAGAATATCGTTTTGATATTGATATTGGCTCTGTCTTCGCTGTTTGAATTTCGTCGAGTTCGCCACCTAAATATAGAGGTCCTTTCGGCCATTCCGCAACAACTCGTTTGACGCCATTTCAATTTCTTTGAATTCGGCACTTAGATATAGAGGTTCTTTCGACCATTCTTCAACAGCGCGTTTGGGAATGGAACAGATGCCTTGTAATATTTGCATTACTGACAACTCATCAATTCCCGAATCACCGCCTTCGTCAGACTCCTTCAAACATTGTATTGAAGAAAGAATCGCACGCATCACATATTGAAGAAACGGAGATACGATGTCTCGGGTCTTGCAATATGTGGTCTTGCTTGCCGGTGCAATCTCAGCAATTGCATCGGCGAATCCGGACAAGAGACTGATGGCAAAGCTGGTCAAAGAGTACCAGGCCAACACTATCAAGGGTCTTGAGCTTTCCGGATATGGCTCATCCTGCACGCCGGACAATGTAGTTGTCCGAAAAGAATGGTACGCACTGATTCTTCTTCTTCTTCTTCTTCTTCTTCTTGGCTTTCTTTGGACTGTGAAGAGCCTTTTGCCTGTAAAATGTGATCAAACGTTTGCACAGAGAAGCAAGAAAGTGTGGCAATCGCATCGGAGGAGGGGAGATGAGGAGGCAGGTGGCCCGTGGGCGATGGGCGATGGGCGATGGGGTAGGGTCCTTGCGAAAACTTTGACAGTGTCTGGTACTGATGAACGCTTTCTTTGGGTTTCACCCTGCAAAAGGGGTAATCTGAGCCGCCAATCCCGTCGGGAGTACATCGATGCCGTCAAATGCCTTCACGAACTGCCGTCCAAGATCGATTCCAGATTGGCACCCGGTGCGCGATCCCGCTACGACGATTTCGAAGCCGCGCATATACGGCTGGCAGCCAAGATCCACGGCACGGGCTTCTTCTTTCCCTGGCATCGCCACTTTGTCCATCTCTATGAGACGGCGCTCCGAGACGAATGCGGCTACACGGGATATCAGCCCTATTGGGACTGGTCCAAGTATGCCCATCGACCCGTAGATGCGAATCCTCTGTACGACGGCTCCGAAACTTCAATGGGTAGCAATGGGCGGTATATACCCGGCCGCAACGGCACCGTGCAGCCTTTGCCAGTTCCCGTGCCGAATCCTCCCACGCTGAATTGTCCTCCCGGCACGGGAGGTGGCTATGTCGAGCGCGGGCCCTTCGCCCACTGGACGTTGCATCTGGGGCCGGTCATCCCCATGATTGTCCGCAATGGGTGGCCAGTCAGGCCAAATCCCCAACCCGATGGCCTGGGATATAACCCGCGTCGTATGATTCGTGACTTCAACAACACGTTACTGCTGGAGAAGAACACCTACAAAATTGTCAACAACATGCTGACAAACATGACGGGTAATTTCTCCCTCCTTGTCTTTGTAGCGTCTGTTGTTAAGCAAAGGGAAGGAGATGAAAGACGGGAGGCGAGCGAGTTTGTGATGCATCTTCTCATTGACTTACTTGTTGGCCAGACATCCACACCTTCCATCCCTACTTCTATAGAAGCCAACATCTCGCGGGCCACCTCTTCATCTCTGGCTACGACAACGATTTTTATTCTTCCCCCGGGGATCCTCTGTTCTACTTGCACCATGCTCAGATAGACCGCATCTGGTCCATCTGGCAGGCGCTCGATTTTACGAAAAGAGAGAACGCGCTCGACGGGACGCTTACTATGAGCAACAGTAAGTTTCTATTGTCAACACGTACCCATATGTGTTTATGATCCAAGATTCGCCATTGTTTTCACTCACCCATGACTCAAAGTCGGAAAGCCTCGCGAATTGCAAGATGCTGACTCTCATCTATTTTCTAGTACCCCCTACCAGAAACGTGACACTCGAGGACGTCATGTCTTTCGAGTTTGCGCCATCCATTCTCGTCGGGCAGCTTATGAGCCCTACCAAGAATGGGTTGTGCTACATCTACGAGTGATGTGACACGGAAATTAGAACAAGGATGGCCATCGGTTTATACTGCACTCGTTGCGCCTCGGGTTTGTCTTTTTGCTTTTTAGTTACTTGTGGGTGTTTACAATGTTTCATTCTGTACAGTATAGCGTAGCTTCGTCTTCGTCGACAATTTCTTTCTTTGACGTTCATGCTTAGTAGTTTTAGACTCTCCTTCGAAACACGATAGACAGAAGAGGGTGGAGGCAAGAAGAAGATGAGACAGACATTTTCTTAAATTTAGACACTTCATGCCTATAGAGCTTGCTCAGATTGCTGAATCAGACACTCGTTTGACTGCAAAGTGTAGTCGTCGGCCGAGATGCGTGATTTCATCATGGCACATTTCGCATGTGCCATTTCCGTACAGGCGTGCAGAGAGAGATGTGGCGGACTTCTGACCTTAAAACTCGATCGAACACAAAGGGCGTTGGTACTGCGGTGAAAACGACACAAAGAGCGATAGAGTGCAGAAAGATCGCTGCAACTTCTTATCCCGACAGTTTCACCCAGCTTAGCAAACTTCGCACAAGCTCCATCGAGCAGAAACGGTGTGACCGCGATGAAAGTGTGGCCAAGTGCGTCAAATATCGCTGCGCCGCGTCTCTTCTCCTTGGCCTGTCCGTCGGAGTTGGTAAGCTTCGCAGCATTCAATCTCATGAGCGCCGTTTTCGTCTCCGGTGTGTCTCATCTTGCCGAGCTGGCACATTGTTTGTTGTTGAGTGAGGGGATGAAGGGTTGATCTGCTGCAACGCAGACAACGTGTTTGGCGGCCCACAACAGCTGATTGAGGGGGAAGACGCGTCGGCTGAAGGTGCCCTATCATCACTTTTAGACCATCAACGCCTTGACGGCTTCGTCTGCGTGAAAGAGGACCATTCTTTCGTCCACGGCACTCGAATCATGAAAACAGCCCATTTCCATGCTACGGAAATCGGCCCTACCGCGAATGGTCGAAAAAGAAGGGCAAATATACAACTTCCACACACAAAATTGCCCCTTCCGAGCACGCATACTGTTGCAGAAGAGTAAAAACATGCATCACCTGAAAATCTTTACACTCTCACACAATCATGATGCGATTGAGTGCCTTCTCAGCTCAGCCACATTGCGGTCGCGAAGTCAGAAGCAGTTCGGTCTTGAGAGAATACTTTCTCTCGTCGAAACGAAGTCCAAAGGGTCCAGACTAACAGAAAAACAAATTGCTGATCAGATACGTGGAGAACATTCTGAAAAAGTTCTTGTGACTTTGCTCTGATAGCGAAGAGTTTTTCACCATGCCTTTGGTATAAACCCCGAAACAGGAAAAATCTGGCGGGTGTTTTGGACCTACAAAGATTCAAGAGAGTAGGTACGTCTGTCTGCACGCCGGAGAACTATGTAGATACATGGAGACTTCAAGAATCGAAATCGTAATCAATTGAAGTATGTACCTCTACATCCAAAATGAAAAGTGGAGCCCCATCCATCTTGGGACGACCATCTTTTGTGGTGGTTTTTAAAAAGCTTTGTGGTGGTTTTGCGCACTCCCGCACAAGCGGTTGATGACACGGACCATGTGGCGGCTCTTGTAAGTTGTGGCGCTCGCGAGGCTTGCCGCTTTCTCCGCAATCGATCAACTTCTGACAACGTGGCGAATCGAGACAAGGTCCCAAAAAATCGGGGTTGCTTGTTTCTCACGACATTATTCGTTGGAGCTGGACGCGGATAATGGCTGGAGGTAGTTCGTCATTGATGTTTTACGTGCGAGCCCCAAACTTAACCCGCGGCACACGAAAAGTTTGCAAAAGAACGTCGTGCCTGGTCGTAGGTGCAAAATCAAAGAGTATGTCTGTACTTATTATCGGGGGACGTAATTTAAAATTTTGAAAGGAAAGGAAGGGAAGAAGAGGAAAGATGCTGAGACAATGCGGTGCAGGCAGCAGAGTTTCTGAACGGGCCGCAATCGGCAAAAATGAACGTGATGAAAGCCATTCTCGACATCATGGGCAGCAAACCTTTAAAGTGAAGCATACAAAGTGCAGAAGGCCGTGAGTGCGAACTTGTGAAGCTGAATGCATACGCGAGAGCAGTTTGGAATTCCGTCTGCATCAGAAGGAATTGGAAGAAGTATCAATGCATACACTATGTATTGTGCGTCAGGTACATGGATTGTGGACGCGGCGCCAAAGAGATGGAAAAGTCAACCAAGCAGAGAATCGACTGAAGTACCTCTACACTCCAAATGAAAACGATTTTGGGACGACCAGTTTTTGTGGTGGTTTTTAAAAAGCTTTGTATGTAGTGGTGTTGCGCACTCGCTTATGTTAGGTAGGTGAGAGGGCGTCGACTGCCGGTTGTCTGAATCTGCTCTAGTGCCGGGTCCAGTGGACGCCTGTAACGCTTGTAACGGCTGCAACTTGGTGCATTTGGAATTTTGTAACACTTTGAGGTTACATAAAGCCGTTGGTGTTGAGAAGCTTTGTCATGCCCATTGCCAACTATGTAACTATGTCGGAATCGCTGTCCAAAGCAACACTGCCACATGACCGGATGCACCAATGAGGTACGTATGTGGACCCACACACACACTCATTGCTGCAACCGTCACAGCATTGTAGGATAAAGGGCTTCCCCCCTTTATTCCTCTTGCCTAGTTTCTAGACTTGAACAAGAACAGACACGACAAGAATATACTTTGGTTACGAATGCATGCATTCTGTGTGGTGATCCAAAATGGGACCAATTTGGCGTTTCGCGTTATTCACTTGGTGGGGCTGTAAGTGTATCCAGGTCACATGCCAGGTCACATGTACTCCGTGTTGTGCAAGAGACGTGAAGACTTTTTCTCACCCTTCATATCCACCGGATAATCTAGTCCTCTACTCGAGTCAATATAAACACTCCATTTTGCCCCCCAGATATTGCTGCAAGCGGTCATACCGTGAATAGGGATCTAGATTCAATAATTCGCCCAAATTCCGAAACGGTCCATGATCCTAAACCCAGAATCGCACCCACTACACCCGAAACTTATAAACTTCGACAAATACGTTCAAGAAAGATGGCCCGATTCCGAAGATACAGCCTGTGATGGCCCGGCTCCACAAGCCAATCGCGGGTGTCTGCGCCGCCGTCTGGGTGATGTGCCCAATCCCGTTGCGCCATGGAAGACAACAAAAGAATACGCATTGTCCAAGTTCCTGAACTCTGTACAATTGACACCTATATTGCTGAGGGCTGGGCAAAGGCCAGACCATGACACAGCCCTTGATTTGAGGACAGCGACGCAAACCGATCTGAACGACCGGGTTATCTGTCTCTTAAATCAGTAACTACTTGGAGGACGAGGTTTCGAACAACATCCTGCATCGGTGAGTCTGCCAAGACTTCCAAATATGGGACAAGGCAATCTGGAATAGAGTGCATAAAGAAGTTCGAACGAAACTCCGGGAGTTCGAACAGGCACTCAAATTGAATCTTTCTCTGTCGAGCTATGAGGAGGAAAAGAAGGAGATGTGTGTGTGACAGGAGGGTGGTTTATATACACGTGTGGAGGATCCGTAGTAGTGTGGATCCGTAACATTGGACCATATGGTTATTCCGGAAACACTGCTGCCACCCATGGCCCTCATCCGCAACACAACTACAACTACGAACCTGACTACACTCAAGCACGTTAAAGCCGTACTGATATTGAATATGAAGACCGAAGGTTTCAACGTTGCCAAGACACGCTCATCAAAGCGTATACGGACAAGGACAAATACACAGGCGCCGTATGTGAATTCCTCATGTCTAAGGTAACCTTATTCAAGCATCGCTGCAAAAAAGCTCGCGCTATACCGGACGACTGGGCGGAACTCTTCTCAGTAATGCTTGCCGGAGAAGACTTGACGTGGTATATGAATACCCTGGAGGGAAACGATTTGACATTTGACGACGCAGTAATGGCAATCCACCAAACTTTCGAACCGCGCTCTAATTACCAAGGACACTTGAACAGATTCTCTACGATGACAATCCAAATGGTCATGGAAAAAACCCCAGATAAGTCACTGAAGAATAACTTTGATATACTTGTTACGGACCTGGAAACGTTGTTTTATGGAATATACCACCCCTCCCTAATCGACGTAACGCTCCTCTGAAGGTCACGCCAGGCCGTCGCGGGCATACCAGAATTTAAATAAGCTTTATACACCATCGACGCGATACCGACATACGAAGGGTTTCTCAACAACCTCAGGAACGCACCGGACGTAGAGCAAACATCCAATCCTGCGGGCCAGTTGAAAACAAGTGCCACACCTGTGTACCATCCCCCCACCCCATTAACCTACCACGACGAGGCAATGTTCACGGACCGTCGATATGGTACGGCCAATCAAGCACCAAAAGCCATCACTAGCCGTGGCAAGACGCAGTTTCAACAAAAATGTTTCGTATGCCGACAGCCTGGCTGTTGGTCGACGAATCACTCCGAACAGGAACGCAATACGGAGAAAGCGCGATGGTGGAAACACAAGAACCAAAAGGGTGCCCCAACTGAGAGGAAATTCGCCGCGTTTCTTCAGCAATATGAAGGGCCCCCTGAAAACTGCGAGATCGGCGAGGAAAGTGATGAACTGGATGATGAAGATCTTCCCGCTTGGCAGTATTTCCAGACGCCCGAATTCGCAGCGGAAGATTCAAATGGTCAAAGAGCGCTTATGACCATGACCCACTTCTCACGACAACAGACCCTCCCCATCCCACTGAAGACTCCGTTGTCGATGTTCTTAGAGATAATGCGTGTGTCCATGTATTGTCAGGGACGGATCCTCACCAACGCACGGAGACGCAGGAAAGAGATGGCGACGGAAACTGCATTGTGTCGGAAGAACGGTACTCCGACAACGTCTTTCAAGGCATATTGCCTGACACTAGAGCATCGGGAATCTCGACGGCAGGCAGTGCCCAAGTCAAGGCACTACCGAAGATGATGCCCGGTCTACGAATCGAAGAGGCCATTTCACACACTGTGAGATTCGGAAAAGGCCTATCGACAACGAAAAAGGTTCTGCGTGTCCCGACAGCACTCAGCACAATTGGTTTCCACGTCGTAGAGACACTCACGCCTTTCCTATTTTCAATCACGGACATGGATAAACCTTCGGTCTTCATATTCAATATCAGTACGGCTTTAACGTGCTTGAGTGTAGTCAGGTTCGTAGTTGTAGTTGTGTTCCGGATGAGGGCCATGGGTGGCAGCAGTGTTTCCGGAATAACCATATGGTCCAATGTTAGGAATCTACACTATTACGGATCCTCCACACGTGTATATAAACCACCCTCCTGTCACACACACTAAAAAGCGACGTTTGGAATGCGTTACGAGAATGCTGGATGGATTCTTATCTCGGGCCACCAGAGTGGATTGTCCACGATGCCGGAAGAAATTTCGCCTCAGCCGAATTTCGACACTCTGCCCGGTTCATGCCAATCAACACCGAAGAGGTTCCTGTCGAAGCTCACCAGAGCATCGGGAAAGTGGAAAGATACCACGACCCACTCCGACGAGCCTATGCAATCATTAAGGCAGAAGAAGTTGGAGATTCAGTCACACTTGAGCAGCGGCTTCAATTGGCTGTGAAAGCTGTGAATGATTCCGCAGGACCGAACGGCCTGCTACGTACACTTTTTGGTATTCGTAGCATAACCTCGTATGAGCAATGACTCCCCACCGACCCTCTCCGTGGCCTAGAGAGCTGAAGTCCTTCACAAGCGACAAGCGAAGCCCGGAAATAGGTACCACTACCAAGGAGAAACGATTGACGTGTGACATCATGTCACTTCGCGAATCGTACGAGAAACGGGAAATCACGGTGATGCGTTGGGTCAATGGAAACGACAACATTGCCGACACACTGACAAAGGAAGTCCCAAATAAGGCCCTCGAGAAGTTCGTGAGCAACAACGAGATGCAAATTCGTGTGGATGGATGGATGGGTGACAAGACCGTGAGGATGAACGTTGCTATAAGATTTTTTTTTGTTTTTCAGGCCAATGGACAAGCATGATGTGTGCTTCTATTGATATCGTTTCTTGCATTTTGCGCACTGAAATTCCTCTATTTTCTTCGATAAAAAAAGAGAGACTGCCAGTGTCGGAATCGCTGTCCAAAGCAACACTGCCACATGACCGGATGCACCAATGAGGTACGTGTGTGGACCCACACACACACTCATTGGCTGCAACCGTCACAACATTGTAGGATAAAGAGCTTCCCCCCTTTATCCCTCTTGCCTAGTCTTTAGACATGAACAGGAACAGACACGACAAGAATATACTTTGGTTACGAATACATGCATTGATCTTTATTTGCTTACCCTGTTTATCCCAACAATGTACGTTTCATCCACCTTGCGCGTGCACCTCTGTCTCATGCGAGATACTCGCAAAGAGGACTCTTGGACATTTCTAAGAGGTCAAGTATTTGTGTTTCTACACGAGAATCGCTACGAGCTCTGCTAAGTGCGCACTGCGAATCATCGCAACGGCTCGACAACGGTCAGGTGATCACATACTTCCGGCTGTGATCCTCAAGGTTCCTAAAAAGAAGCGCAAGAAAACAGTGACTCCCAATAAATATATACCCATATTTGTTTCTCCATAGCCATAGCTTCGGCTTCATTCTCTACTGATTAATTGGCGCTATTCCGAGTAACAGCAACACCCCTGGCATTCCCCGTCTCTCAGATACGGCGCTCGATGGTAGATGCGCTTCATAACCGCCAGGTACTCCTGAATCTTGTCATCTCGTTGAAGAAAACCGGCCTTGACCCCGATGCTGTACAGCTCTTGGACTTCGTTGATGGCGTTCTCAGCTGGGGATGCTGTCTCCTTGGCGAGAGATTCTGGTTCCGCTGTGACCATTGGGGGAAGCCGATGGGCATCATTGTCCTGTCTTTCTTAGCATTTCAAGATCCTGAAGAATACGTTCTTGAATTCAGTCCTGGTTTTCCCTGGATCCTCACCTGAGCACTAAGAGGGTGGTCTCCGCCCGGCGTACGAGTTGTCTCCGACAGGCTTCGCGGAATGTCGCGATGCTCGTCCCCGTTTGACTTGACCATGCCTAGCTCAATACTTGAAAAGGCGCCCGAGGATGTCGAGTAGCCACCACTAGCATCATGTTGGATGAAGGAATGGCCGTTGTTGTACGTCTCAATTGATCTATTTGTGAGCGCCTCACTCTGGCTGTGCGATGAACCGACACAATTCGACTGCGGGTCGCCGGTCGGTGTGAAACCCATGTGCCATGGTTCCAGTGGTAGACTTTCGCTTGCGTGAGTTGCCGCTGGTGAATGTTTATGTATCCAGCTCGTCCTGTAGTCGACTCTGTCGCCCATCCCGCGAGGCTCTGTGATGAAACCGCACTGCATCGAGGATAGCGGCGACAATAACGATGCTGTGCTACTAACGTCGTCTCCGGTACATATGGACGGTTTCGACTGATTCGAATGCGATTTTTTGTGACGTCTTCCTAAAGTCGTGTTGTTGTACACAACCAAGACCAGGTATTAGCACATGCTACATGTTTTATTAAAATTAGATGCATGTTGATATGTTATGTCACAATCGCTGCAAGGGTCTGTTGTTGTTTGTGCTTGTCAGGGTTCGTACTCCAACGCTGCTGAGATTCACGGTTCTGGCGACGCCGTCTTTCACGAAGATCCTCACCAGATTGCTCTGGCATGTTCCCGTTCTCGGACGTATCGAGGGAGTAAACTGCTAAATAGGGAAAAAAGAAAAGGATAATAATGCAAGGGGGAGAAAGAGGACAGCCCGGGTAGAAGATCCTTGTAATATCTTCTTGTCTTGCCTCTTCTATTCTTTCTCTCATTCTTAAGTTGTGTTTCCTACAAGATCGACGGGCGGTGGCGTCACTTCAAGAATTCCAAAGTAAGGTAAAATGACTGGAAAGCAGGAAGCCGATTGGCTATACAATCACAGAGAGCTTGATAGAAAAAGCAACATGAGCGGGAAAACTGGATGGCATGTGCAATTCTTTCGTCCTGTCAACAGAGGGTTGCATTTTGAATCTCCGCCTCACTTGAAGCGGCACACCAAGGAGGGTGGGGAGCTCGCGTGCCCAAGCCAACTTTCTGCCGTAGGGAACTTGTTGCTAATAACCCCTTTTTGAAGCAAGGGCAGAGCCGAAAGCTGTCAGATCTCTGAGCGCTGGCATTGAGCTTTCACCCATCATTTCCGACCTCCGCCTTTCGAGGAGATGGCGGGCTTTGAGAGCCCGGAGACCTTGCGCCACGAATGCAGGTTTCCCGTCTAGAATAGCTGAACTCGTTGCGCTCGCGGACGGGTTAGTTTGCAATGAGCATTGAGGGCTGAGTTGCAAGTCCAACGGGGGGCGCATGTGAGGGCTGGCAGCTGCATGTGGCTGCATATTAGATTTGGTGTTGCTGGTGCATCACACGCGCCGTTAAAGATGACGACGAATAGCATAACATACGCCATACAATACATGATAGATCTGCAGCGCCCGCGTTCAAATCTCGAATACGGGTTCAAAGTCTCCAGTCGTTCCCACTCGCTCGCATCACAGTTGCCGCTCGAAGCGAGTCAGATTCCCAAAACCACACGAATGTCCTTAGATCCTACATGTGTGAAGGGCTCCCAGATACATCGACGCACCAGAACAATGCTTAGAGAAAGCAGATACAAAGCTATGAGTGAAATATGTTTACAATTGTTTTGAGGACAAAACTGATGGTTGTAGAAGTGCGTGTACGGAAAAAGAAACATGCTACTCTGGACCTTACGATCCGAAAGAATGACTCGTCATTTCTTTCAGGCCATGTCTTGAAGCTCACATTGTGACATCGCCAATACATACAGGTAGCTCTACCTCTATGTACATATGTATTAGCACGCGGCAAGGCGTTGCTCCGCAGAGGCACCGCTTTCCGCAACAGATTCCGTGCACCAGGCACGCGCCGCGGACCGGTCCCTTCTTGGTGATGCGGAAAGGCAACTTCTTCTCTTGATTACTGTCTTGTCCTATTCTTCGCGGTATCATGTATGGAAAACTTCACTTATGAAGTCATAATGAAAAATGCCACGACCCACATATGAACACAAAGGTTCAAGGAAAGAGTGAATGCGGAGCGGCCAAGTTGCTCTGCAGCTGCATCTCTGGCCCGCATCGTTCGTTGATGTTCTGCACTGTGCAGAGGCGCGCCGCGCACCCCCCCCCGTCTGACACGGACACCAAATTTGTCTCACCCGCCAGGCTTCTAAGAGACAGCCATGAATTTATTTCCGATTTAAAATGGCCTTCTTCTGCCCACTTCGTCAGACCGCTCTCAGCTCTGAAGGGAAAAAAGGCTCCCATCGCTTTTATGCTCGTTGAACCGACTGGAAATGCCTTCAGATCTCCAGGCTCGACGATATATGGCACCATGGATTCCACTTTGTGACCAACATGCCCCTTGCAACAATGGCTCGCAGAGTGGCTACCGGGAAGCCTGCCGAATGTAACGAGCCGGATGCAACACGGCGAGCTCCTTTTTCCAACGAACCGTTCAAGATGTCAAGCAGATGACTGCTCATCTCATCTCGAAGGTATGGTCGTCTCCTGCATGGTACAGCTCTCGGTTCCACCTTATGACGATAAGGTACAGGCGCAATCCTACCTGTAACCTTCACCACTGCCAGAACACCTTCTGCTAGGTACAAACGCCGGTTGCCTCCTTCAATGCTGACTGCAGCTTGATCTCTGGACGAGCCTTAGCTATTCGTGAATCGTAGAGTTCATGGATACAAGGCAAGTTGCTCAGGGGATGGCTGCGAACCAACCAGCCGACGACTAACCTGGTCAGCTGGGGACGATCTCAACTATCAGATGACAAGCCGCTGAGCGCTTCTTTCGATCAGGTGCTCAATGTCCGACCTTGACGATAATTGAGACGGCACAGCGTCTATCTCCATCGTATTTCCTACATCACCTTTGGATTCGGCTGATACCCAACAACAGGATGTCACTGGTCAGACCAGCCCGAATTCGAGAGAATGGCTCGTTCTTCTGTCTCTCACTCCATAAAAAGCTAAAGCGACATGTCGGACTATGATGCTACGGGAACAATTAGTCCGACACCCACTTGTCGATACTCGACCGTCATGGGTTTCCCCTTTCCCTTTGTGTCTTCTTGTTTAGACGGGTATCACCATTCATGCCTTCTATGCAAGAACAGTGAGGAAAACCGCAAATGCATGTATCCCAATCCAACACAGGCACATTCCCGGGCCGGATCTAGTACGTGAATCTTCCGGTCCCGCAAGATGAGCCCCCATTGACTTGGGCATAAAAAAAAGTCCGATTGAAGCAGCTCCAGCGATGTGTGCTTGGTTCATCTTTCTTTTTTCCGCCATGTGAGCATGGTGATGGTGGCTTTTGATCACAAGTTTCGCTTCACTGACCGGCCGTCAGACAGCCATCGATATCATGTACGCGTCAGAGTGAATTGCACTGGAGAGCCCCCGCGTACCGACCGGGTGATATTTTCTGCTTGAAGGATCAACCAGACTTCTCGCCGTATCAGGATGCTTTGCAGACGCAGCTAAATAAGCATAGGCGAGGCACGCCCCGTCCTTGAGGCATGCGATGCCCGTTCCCTCATCAGCGACGTCAATGCTAGAGCCACGGGGTTGAATGGAAAGCTCCCGAGTCCCCGCTGGTCCCGAAAATATGCGAGGCGAGATTCTGCAGCTCGACTTGTCGTCCGACACGGACCGACGGACGCACTGAGCTGCCCGCGGAAGAGGCAAGATCATGTACGGCGAATGGCAAACGCAAAGCATGCTTCAATAGCACACATCATATGCGTACCTATCTATGTAGTAGTCAATCTGCCTAGGCCCATCTGTTGATCTAGCGTCCAATCACACACAGCATCCCCTTCCTCTAAGGCTACGAACAGAGACCTCTCATCGATCTGAAAAAAAAAAACCTCCTACTGCAGTGCGGTGCGCATTATTGCATCATTGCACAGGGGTAGCGGTTTCCATCTGGTAATGAGTCAGGTAGCATGGATCTATCGTTGTTTGAACTTTTTCGATTCTCAGACAAATTCCGTAGTCGTGTCTGCACTGTATACATAATACCATTATCAGCAATATCAGGACTCTAGCTACTCATTGGAAAACTGAGGCTGCAGCTCTCGCAACATTCAGATCCATCGAAAGAACATTGTCGCAAAGATCGGCTTTCCCATGCCAGATGATCACTTTTCTCCCCCGGCCTGAATCTCACACTTTGGAGCATGGATACGGGAGATCGGACTGAGATTGTGCACGTCATCTTGATGATGCATTCGGGGCCCAATCTTTGCCCTGGATCTTGATCAGGCTCCTCGTGCTTCATCTCGCCAAGGCGGACACTTCGCTAATGCAACAACACCGCGTGTTCCACAGAGATGCTGCTTCATTCACGAGCTGCATGCACAGCCCGTCGGGTAGCGTGTCAGCCGAATAGCCGCCACGCGGAGACTCCGAGGCAATGCAACGTCCTGGGCTACTCGTGTGTTTTGTGGTGTGCCATCCTGATGAAAAGAGCACAAAGGGTCGTAGGTTCCAACATGGGTGCATCATCATTCATCAGACATGTCTTTCGTACCGGGTGTTCACTGTTGAGAGAAGGAAGCAGATTGTCTCGGTAGGTAGGTATTCTCATGTCTCAGGCAAGCGTCTCAGGCAAGAACAATGGCCCCCGTGGCTATCGGCACATTTCAAGGCCCTGTACTCCGTATGTAAGACGGATGCTCACTGATCAGAGCCTTAGTATCCCGGCATCATGCTAGCGTCACGCAACATCCATCAAGGTCATGCTCACCTTGCTCAATTGTGCCCAGAGCTGAACTTTTGCCAATGACTACGAAAGTGATAGCTTGGCGAACAAAAAATTCATGAGCCAATCCCGACAATGTAGATTTATGAAGGTGAACGGGCCAGCAAAGGAGCGTCTTGCCGAAGATAGCAACCAAGAAGGTTGTTCGTGCCGTCGGCCCGTTTTTTAGTCGCGGGGGTCGGAAATAGCATTCCTCGTGACGCGGTAATCCCGTCCATGTGCTTCTTCACTTACATGCTATCTTCCTCATTCAATGCTTGGGAAGGGGCACGGGCATAAGATTGAAGGTCCATCAGGTGGCAATCAAGAAAGGTTGTCAATTTACTCTTACACTGCTATGCTGTGACCAATGGTTCAAACTTGAATATTCACTCGCTCTCGCAGTAAAGCAAGCCAAAAATAGGCAGTTAGGTAGTAGGTACCCTGTGCCAGTACCTTATCTATTGATATGTATCGGGTTTCTCCAACTGCTAGATGCGCATTCCTTTGCTTCTGAGACCAATCATGGAATCTTCACAGCGTTTCACAGCACTGCCTGTAGATCTACCAGAACTTACGTTCAGCACCCTATGTTGGGCGATTGACAGATGTCATTAAGTAGAAATCCAGGATTTCAGAGTGGCCTCCACCTACCTCCGGAGATTCGCAGTGTTGACATTAGATCATGTTTCTTTGCATATCGAGTATTGCGTCTCCGCCAGACGGGTGGCATGATCTCCCGCCAGTGGAATGGGCTCGAACTTGTCTGTAACAGGGCTCTGAGGTTTCAGTTCGTACGGCGCTCCTCCAACAGACTTCATGCCCGTCGACGACAATGGCAGAACAGATGAAGACGATGCACTTGAACCGAGTGGTTCCGGTTCGTGGCGTTCCCGAGACGACCTTGAGCGACCGGAGCGAAAGGATGCGATGGACACGACGCTGCGAATACTTCGGAGGAGAGCATCTGGTGCGACTGACGCAAACACCATCCAGATGGAGGGCAGATTGACCGCGACAAGCCCGACGCCCATTTCCAGAATGATGTAGAAGACGACTCTGGACAAGTACTCTATTTTGAGGGGAGTTGTAAGTCAAGAAGTTGCGCTCGTGTCAGAGACCTGAAAGATCTGTTCAAAGGTTTTGCAACTTACTTTCAGGGTCGATCCTGTGAATTGCTGACTGACCGACTGTGAGGAAAAACGATTGTAATGAACTGTAAGTCAGTGGCAAGATAACAACTAGAACGGAACGAGACCAACGACCATACCAGTGACTAGTTTTATTATGACGACCAGTCTTGCGAGCGCGGCGCAAACACCTCTAGCATCCGCAATATCCCGAATGGTCAGCACCTGAAACCTGGCAGGACGAGAAATGGCACAACAGAACTAGGATCAGGAGCCAGTAACTCACAGACAAGCCAGCAAGAATATTCCCACTATGGCCACTTTTCTGTTTCGCGTCGTTTGCAACTGTATCACTGGATACACAGGCAGCACCAAGACTATCAGATCGAGCACCAAATTGGAAGTGGCTTGCGCCTGCAGAGTTGGGTACGACCTGGTGCAATACTTGAGTTGAGTACCATCCCACGGCGCAGAAAAATGTGTGCCGCACTGAAAAGCAAGAAGAAACTCAAATATCACAACCCAGCAGGCGATGATGACGAGTAAGACGATAATAATGACATTGAGCACGGCTTTCCGACCGGCGACGCAAAAGATGCGTTTGTAGAAAAAGAGGGCGCTTGCTTTGATGCAGCCGAGGCAAATTATCGAGACGAGACTAAGGGAGATTTGGGTCTGTACATGGCGAGTTGACGAGAGCGTGTTAGTAGTGAGTCGTGACGCTGGCGGTGCAACTAGCATTCGACAAGTAGATGATGTGGGACATGGAGAAGTGGGAAGTCTGATTCAAGAATGGAGATAGAAGAGAGTATCACCTTTCCGGACCGTTCCAGGGTTGCTTGTCGCTGTTCCTTGGATATCTCAAATGTCGAGTACCCGACTGCCTGGAGGTGCACCGCTAGACATATGAGTTTGCGATGGTCAGCTTCCAGCAATTGTGGTCACCACCGTGAAATTGAACTCGATGGAGTAGCGTATGTAAATACCGTAGAAAACGCATGAACAAGCGCCAATAAAGGTTATCTACCCGTTATAGGTTGTCAGCTAATTCATCTTATATACTTTTCTCCTTCCTTCTTCCTGATATCGCTCTCAAAGACTAAGACTCAGACTCAGAAAGACTCAAGAGAAACAGAGGCCTTCAAGTTTCAACTCACCAAAGCAGGCAGCATAAGCCAATCGTCGGCCAACAGGTTCGCTTTCTGATGACGTCTCGCATAAAAGCGCAGTGCAACGGCCACGATCACGAGGCCCAGCGGCACGGCGCTCACGGTGACGAGGGACTCTGCCGTCACCGTGCGATCCGGCATGCTGACTTGAGATGAGCTTTTTCTCTGTCTTTCTCTTCTTCTTCTTTTTCTTCTTCTTCTTCTCTCTATTCATGAAGCACAAAGGGGAGAAGAGCAATGTGCCGTTTTACATAGAAGAACAGCCTGAACAGGTCCATCTTCCTCCTCCTCTTTCTACGCCTTATTCTCCGCATCCTTCCCCGTCCGGCGTCCGCACCATTCCGTGTTATATTTCGCCGGGTGCCGATTACGTAGAACTTTAGCAAGCGATGGTGCGATTCTACCAGGAACAAGCGTTGTGTTCGGAACCGTCGAACAAAATCTCCCGGCATGGACATGCATGAGCCTTTTACCGTGCACCAGGCTGTACCTATTGTTTTTTTTTTTGCACATTCCGCTCGCCTTTCTTTAGAACGAGCCATGGCCCTTGTACTCGGTTTTTTGGATTACATATTGTCCTTGTATTTCGTGCAGCAGACAGGGTATGAAGGCGGGGGATGAAACTAAAGGCAATAAATAGTAGAGGAAAGGATATGGCCATGGGGCCACCTTCTGCGGGGTTGGCGTAAAAATACTTGGAGTGCCTTTCTTAGGCTACATGCTGCCAGCGGCCTTCATATTATGCCGAGATGAATGGGATTGTTTTGCTGCGTAGTCCAAGCGCTCTTGAAACGCTGGTCGAGTTTTAGGCCTTCTGCGGAGTATACTCTGTATGAGCAGGTATGTATGTAGCGTTGTTGTGGTTGAAATGTTTTCATTGCTGCCTCATATTTTCCGGATGCTACCGAACTTGACGTGTCCGTGTTCCCCATTGTCGCCCCTCCTTTGACGATCCCTTCCGATTGGCTCTTCCTCGGCGGCGTCGGCCAAAAGTTCATACATATTGGCCATTCAACTTGCCGGTCGCATTCTCTCGGCTCTCAAATATTGCATCTTGCGCGGAACCTCCGGCCAGAGGACTCAGAACCGACCCTCTGGCAACCAGCCGCCATGACGAGACTCGGAGGAAAGGAGCTCCTCGATTGATCCTTTCACCCAGCCAATCTTTATCTAATGAAGCAGGCTGCAGCCAGGGGACGAGACCTCGAGCCTGAAGGAAAATGTTTGCGCAATGAATTCTCCCCTCGCGAACCATGTTTGTCCGTATGCCCAAGTGTGTTGGACATAGCATGGCCTCCGCATGTGACGCGGAAAAAGGCATGCCGCGGCAAGCTTTCCAATTTCGCCATCATTTATAACTCAGACCACCGTCTGCGGTTCATGAATGGAAATGATGCCGCCCAAACAAGACCAAGTTCGATATCTCCGACATTTTCACCAGCCGTCTTTGTACCGTGAGAAGGCATAAGCCCAAAGGAGCAACCCAATGCCACCACAACCCTATCAGCCACTGCAGCAAACGAGTCATGACCTCCCGGACTACCAAGACCGCTCTTGTACATGCCTGCCCTCATCCTTGGGCCAAGCTCGGCAGAGAGTCATATATACGCTATCGGTCCTCCTATGCATCTCGATCATCATGAATGGCTGGCTGGCTACTCGACTGCGCCTGTCCCCAAGCCCTTCACCAGTACCCAGCATTGGTAAGAGAATCGGTCGAATCATGCAAACTGGAGTCAAGCCAAGCAAAACGAAATCCGGGCCAACTTGACATCATGTGCAGCCAACCTAAGATGGAATGAGCCCACGCCCATCCCCTTTGACGAACGAGACATCGACGACCCGTTATGGGACGACCCCGAGTACGACTACTTTGACGGCTTTGTAGCTCTCGATCATGAGTTTGCCAAGAAGAACAAGATACTGAGTTCGCAGAACTGGCCATGGGACCATTCCAAGGGCATCTACGTGCTCCATGGGTATCATTCTCTTCACTGCGTGGTAAGCGCCACGCTAATTGTCTTATTGCGTCTTTGTTCTTCCGTCTTTTACTTCTAGCCCCCATCAACATATGCTCTCCTTGCCCAGTTGTTTCTTCGTATTGACAAACCCTGACGTGTATTGCCGTAAAAGTATGTCCTTCGCGACGCTCTCCGCCAGTTCCGCAACAACGATCCGCAAAGCTGGCCGTTTGAGCACCTCACGCATTGTCTCCTTGAGCTTCGTGAAGACACCATCTGCACGGCCGAGGACACGGCCCGATACACAGGCCATTTACACACGCAGGAGAACAAGACAGACGGCGTGCCCTCTGGCGTGGGCGCCATTCGCGTGTGTCGAGACTGGGATGCGCTTCGGCGGTTCGCGCGAGAGCACTCGGCCTGCTACTATCGTCCGCTGGACCATTGGATCCCGGTTTCAGATCGGTACAAGCGGTGTCCGGACGGAAGCGAGCCGTGGGCTGGGCATGAGGATGGCGGTGGTTAATAGGATTGGGATACGGGCATGTCTAAATATGCATGTGCCTATACCGACGGAAGAAGATAGATACGATCTTATTGACTATTAGAATTAGTGGTGGCCATTGTGCAGGTCGCTTCTGTTGCAATAATTATTGGTCAAAAGAAGTGGTGCATGAGACGTTGAAGTTGGACGAGGTAAATAATGCGAGTGGGCTCTCAGCAGCTCCTTGCTTCAACTCAATCCATAACTTGAGTAAATGCCAACTCGTAATCTATGCATCGATACATGACACGTGAGAGCTCTTAGATACATTAATCCTCGCGATTCATGTATTTCTTCTGTCTCGTGCAGTCGTGCTAGAGCCGGTCTACCGTCCACGCAGCAGCGCCCCTTTGCTACCCCTCCAGCTGGCAGCCGCAGCACCTCGGTCTTCACGAAAAACCACATGGAACCGCGGCATATTCTTATCAAAGGAAGGTAGAAAGAAGCAAAGTATAATCAAGATGATGGAAGCAAAACAACATTCAGCAACCTTGATCGACTACAACACACAGCTGACGAGATTGCTGACATGTAACAATACACAGTGTCAGCTAGAGCCTAGCGGTCTTGTTCCAAGTTCCCGAGTTTGCGGCACTGCGCCCTCTTGCATGTCCTCTATGTCTATAATTTCATCTAACTCTTACTAGAGCACTCTCCCATTTCGTCGTCGACTCTTATGACGCAGGCCGTTTGTGCCTTTCATGACCCGAATCAACGTTATCTAAGCGCCACCAAGTTAGATATCGGAACTTGGAAGGTCAAAGGAAGCAATCCAGTAACAGTTTCACACACAAAGATCTACATGCGTCGTAATAGCAAGTCCTCGAAGAGCATACAACGACTAACAACTTCCGACCAGAAAGACAGAACAGATAGACAAGATCAACGTACAGTTTGCTTTCACAAAAATAAGTTCAGTGAGTCCATGGGGATTTTCCGACTCTGTAGCAAACATTAGCATTTTGTATGCCTTCCAAAAAGCCTCACCGGCTCAGTCTTCCTGTCTCAATCTTTCCATGCTAAAAGGAATGGACGAAACTCACTATGGTATTGTCTGTGTGGACTCGGCAGACCCATGGCGAGGGCAGCTATCCCAAGAGCCAAAATGGCGTGCATGGAAGCAGCTGTACAAAGAAAGGTAGGTGACCGAAAAAGAGGGAGCGATATGTAAATGTTGGAACTTGGAGGTTGGAGGTAACCAACTACCTATCCAGCAGTCACAGACGTCGGACGATGAACTGGCTTTCTAGGTTTTGTACTGCTGTTTATCTTCCCACTTATACATCATAGGCTTTTCGTTTCTGGTGTTTCTTGAAACTTTTTTCCGAGGTAGGTTGAGGTTTTATTCGAGTCGTCTCAATTAGACTGTCTTATACAGACAAACAACCTCGTTACCCCGATGGTAGGCAGGCGAGCACTTGTGACTTCTCCCGGCTACTCCGTACGTTGGTTGATTCACGGCGTTGGTTTGCATCTATGATCTCCCATCCAATATCCAAGTATGACCGATAAGCGCCGTGAGTAGTTACTCGTGAGCCATAACATGTCGTCTTCTCACCAAATGCACAACAAAAAAAACAGAATGCATGTACGTCGGTACTTGCCGTCGCCTCGGCGAGTCCGCTCTCCTGATAGTGGGATGCATCATGCCGGACATGTTTGTACATGCCTCACAGATAACACCTCGTGGGTAAGTAACCCAATATACTCTACACAATCAGACCTCGTACATACATGTAACATACATAGTCTGCACATGGAAGTGGAAAGGTGGGTTCGTTTCAACGACCAAATGCCCAAGACCCATCTATATCCGGTCAGGTTGCAAGCAATGTGTGACAAGGGCCAATACTTGGGACTTGGAACTGAGGAATGTCAATTCAGAACGTGATGATCGACTGTGACTCTACAAGGAACTCTAGAGGCGTGTCTCC
>SRPP01000379.1:0-24114 GCA_018360055.1 Claviceps monticola
TTACCTTTTTTTTTTTTTTTTTTTTTCATACCTTCATTCTTGCATACATACATTGGACACGTCTTGACATTCACAGATCCTTTATACATATACATTTACATACACATACATTCACACGCAAACACACAAACACACAAACACGCAAACACACAAACACACAAACACACAAACACACAAACACACAAACACACAAACACACAAACACACAAACACACATACACACATACACACACACACACACACACACACACACACGTCTTAAGTTCTAACGCACAATTGTCTACTCCGTATACGTCCGTCCGTACATTCCATCCAAACTTCCTACATCCACACACAAAAACAAAACAAAACACCGCATCTTCAACAGCGAGCGGCGTTTCCTCAGTTGAGTTAAAAACCCGAAACCCCGTCTTCTACCTCTAGGCTCCAGAGTCCAGTCTTTCCGCCTTCCACCATCATGCGCTCCATCTCCATCATCATGGTCTGCCTCGCAACGGCCATCGTGGCTGCTCCCGCGCCTCTTCCTCTTCCCCACAGGGACCAACTTGCGGCTCCTCGTGTTGGAGGCCATCCCGCTGCTGCTAAGCAAGCTACCGTCGACAACGGGTACGCGCCTCGTATGCCGTGGTAAAGCGACCTGAATACGTGCCTAAATTTCTATTTGCGATGGGCCGCAGAACGGAAAGAAGCGGCGGAAACCGGGATCCGCGAGAGGGATGGGAGCTGAGCTTGAGATGGTCTGGGGATGGTGGTGGTGGCCGGGGGGAGGACTCAGGAGGACATTTACGATTGTTGTGTGATGAATTTTTTGTGTGAAATGGGGTGATGGGTTCTCGATACTTGTTGATGGATGACCTTTACCTATTGTGGTATGTAGATTGGTTTCGAATTTTCAATGGATTTTACTTGCTAGAGCTCAAGTTTCAGGTTTCAGGAGTCAATGGTTCACGAGTTCATACTTTTTACTTGTTCGTCATCAAACTGATGTGCAATGTCGGGCATATTAATTACCTCCCAGCTCCCTCCCTCCCCTCTCTTTCGCCCAGCCCGGCTCGGCCCAGACATCGTTCATCTAAGCTTGCTATTGTGTACTCTGCGCCGTGCGTCACTCGTCTTCTGGACTTGCGGAGCACTTGGGCTATACATAGTTACAGACCAACTGGTACCCCGCAACTGTCGCATTCGCTTCTTTGGTAGGTACAGTAGCCTTCTACTTTCTGCATGTGGCCTCCCATCTACATGTCCCGGCGCCCTGCCATCTGTTTCCGATTGCCAAGGAACAAGACGAGAGCCGTTGAGCCTCCTGGCAAAGCACATATCGTAGGCCCACCCACACTTCTCACTTCTCTTCTCTACCCGCACTAGGTACACACTCGCTCGCTCACATATGCCTGGGTACAATAACGGAACTTACTTCGAGTTGCAATTGCGGGTTTGCAATGAGAGCAAGATTTTCTCTGATTGGTTTGAAGCGAACAGGAGTGTAGATACTCGCTAACCATACATGCTTGCTATTACCGAAGCTAAAGGAGTGAGCACGAAGAGAAGAAAGAGGGATATTAGAAGAAGAAAAAAAAAAAAAAGGGGGGGGGGGGGGGGAACAAATAACTTAAAAGATTGAATGATTGAATGAATGAATGAAAAAAAATGAAAAACAGTGAGAGCCATGTAAATCAGAAATCCAAAACAAATTCACATCATGGCATCCGTTGGCAAGAGTCTGTAGTCCTCAAAACTGTCCATGTACTTCAAGTTCCATTCCATTGTACTCGAAACAAGACCTGTCCATGCCTCTCTGGAGCTAGAAGTCGGCCACTGCAACCTCTGGAGTACACCGATCCGCCAATTCTCTCGACTCATTCTTCTCGCGCCCATCCATGCTACGTCATAACTCCAGCAGTGCTCTTCGCCTTGTGCTCAGTAGTATGCAGCAGATACCGCAAGCTGCTCTCGGCCCGGCCCGGCGGGACAGCAGACGCGGACGTCCAGGGCAGCCAGCCGGATATAGAGGACAAGACAGTCTTGCCCGGAGCGCCCTGGTAATGAACTGGCGAGATGGATCCTCGCACGAAATGCGCATCCCGCCCACTCGCCAAGGGAGCCGATAGTGCTCGAGCGTGATATCTTTGGGCCTTGATCGGCCGGGCTGCCGACGATGCAGTTCGCGTTTCCAGTTGTCTGGCCGAGGCCTGTGGCAAGGCCGGCTCGCTGACCAAAGCTGACGAGGCGGCCCGAAACGCAGTCGGATCTGATGCCGAACGATTCTGTCTGGAGGGGTCGATCAGGGCCAATGAGGTAGAGTGTCTTCTCGGCGGCAGCGGCGGCCGCGTCTCATCCTGCGAGTCAGACAATTCTCGTCCCGCAAGAGGTGAACCTGCTCTCGGGGAAGACGACCCAGACGTCTTTTGAGTCGCTGTGGCCACTTTCCTCTCCGCGTCATCCTCCTCAGAGGAACGGCTCACAGAGACAATGGTCTCCAGTGTGCCCACGGCTCTGCTGCTCATCCTGCCGAAGCGCCTCCTCCGCCGGTGGTTTGCCAAATTATGCATATCCTGCTGGCCATTCCTCAAGGGAACAACCTGGAAGGGCAGCGCCGGTCCGTCCCGAGGCTCCTGATGCGAGCCCGTGGCATGGAAAGTGACTCTCGATCCACGCGGAGTATAATGCACCTCGTACTGATCACTCAAGCAATAACGCGATCGGGCACATATCTCTGCGATCCTATCCAGGTCTGCATTAATGCCGTCGGGCCCAGAGTGCGCCTCTGAGTGAGCCATGAAGCTCTTGAATGTAAAGGCCTTGATTGGCGGTAGATGCGTGCCTTGGTCTTGGCATACATCCAAGGCAGGTGCTTTCCCCGTCTTGTTATTTGTTGTCCGCGCAGCTGGAGAGAGATGACTGGCGAATGCGAGACGGCGGGCTGCACCAATGGCCGTTGCCCCCGCTTTGGATGCCACGCCACTGTAAGCTGTCGCATCGTGGCGACGTGGAGCAGGTGCATAATACGTGCGTACCACGACGGGTTCGCTGATGCCCGGTTGTGCATCATTCTTCGAGTTGGTGCATCTCTGCCGGCTGGGGAACTGGTTGTTAATTTCGCGCAGCGCCAGAGTTCGGTTTTCCGCCGTTGCGCCGTCCACGGGGATGGCTTTGCCCTCTGCGGTTTGAGGGACGACGCTGGTGGACGACGCGCTCGTGGATGTCGGGTTTGGCCCCCATGGACGTGTTATCAGGGGGAACGGACGTCTCGCCTGGTCGCTGCTAGCACGACAACTTGACGATGGTGTCGCGGAGGCTGGCTGGCGAGAGTGCGCGTGTTGGGCGCGGAGAGGGCCATGGGTGAGTGGTGTTGAGGCCATGTTGAGTAAGCCGATCAAATGGCTGCTGCTGCTGTTGCATGCACTGCACAGGAAATGGACGAAAGCGATTCTTCTTTTCGGAAAATTGATACGAATATCAAAGTAGAGTTTGGCCAACGAAAAGCACCGCGGGACCGAAGGGAACGAAGCGAACCGTGCTCGAACCTTGCAGCTGGGGGGGCAGATGAAGGGCGTTAGGGCGCGGAGTACTCCGTATGTAAGGTATTGATTGATGAGATGAGGAGGACAAAATGCGGTGTTGTCGGGAAATCCGATTTCGTCTAATTCTCCCCAAAGCTTTAATTGCTTGCTCAGCGATCCGTGTCTCTCGTCAGCCTGTCAGACCAGGATGGCGACCGCCGACAAGGGAGTCAAAAGGGACGACGACGGTGCTGTCTCCCTTGAATGCGCCGCTCTTCTCTGGCCAAAAGACCGGGAGGGTCGGATCGCAGCAACGGACACTGCTTGCAGGTAACAGATGTTGAGTTGCAACTTGCAAGAGAAGAATGAGGACGGAAATACGATAGAAATAGAGAATTTCTCATTCCAGACAATCAGGGCAACCAGACAACCAGACAACCCAAGACACTCAAAACGGGCCTTGGAGCGGGGATTGGACCGTGTAGAGCCTCTAGTTCTCTAGTCGTCTCCGATTCCTCGCCTAGACCCAGCACAAGGTACTACACCGAGTTTCTTACTGAGACCCCCCACGAACCACGAACCGGTTCATGAGATGCGTTGTCGCCCGGGTTTTATCAAAACGGCGACTTTGTTCTTCCCATGTGCTCGTTTAGCGTTGGCCACTTGACACCTGTGCATTGCATCCGCTGTTCTTCCTAAGGCCCTGTGAGCACCCCTCTTGCTGTGTTGGCCAAACCTGGTAGGCCACGGCGAGGGAGCTTTGTTTCTGTTCCTGTTTGGACATCATTTATCGTAACTCGGGCGGATGGGCAAAGTATGTACGGAGTAGCTGCTGTCTGTCTGTCTGACGGTGTGCGTTGCGTTGGGAACTTGGGATGTATGTGAAGATGGTAGGGGGGGGGGGGGGGGGAAACAACAACGGATGGGACAAGAGTCCAAGACCGGGACGGGCGCCACCGTGTAAACGCAATCAATGGGGCGGCAATCATCCAAACACCAACAGTGCCTGATGCGACACAGCTTCTCACAGAACAACTCTAAACTACTTCCACACCACTCTGATGACCTTCTTTACGTAACTGGGCTGAAGTCACCTCTTTACAGGGCTATAGAACGTCACACAACTTCACACTGTTTTGTACCTGACTGTCGCACAGGGAGCCCAGTGACTCAGTGAGACCACCTATGCCCGCTCCGAATTACAAGGGAGACGCATCAATTAGCATCCTTTGCAATACGGCCCTTATTTCAGTGGGAATTTGATCTGGGCATTGCTGGCCCAAGTTGAAACCATCTCTGAATACCGGTCATTTGACCTGCTATGTCTGTAAATCAACAGGTCAACAAAGGCATTGAAGGTGGAACGAGGAGAGCAGAGTCCAGAGTTTTGTAATTTGCAAACATGATTCGAGGTTCATTGTAGTATTAGAGTACGAACATACTATGAGACTTTGAATGACGACAACAGGTACTTAATTGCAGACAGCATTCGGACACGCAAAAAATGTCGGCTCACACACAAACAAGCTCATCAGAGCTGCTCTCCATGGCATCATGCATTCACAAATACCAGCACATCCATCCCGTACAACATAGTCGCCAACTCGAGTTTGGATCCCAGGCATGAGAAACTCAATGGCCATGAGGCCCGCTATCAAGATACGATACGATCCATTACTGCATCGCATCTCTCCCTCGCCCAAGTTGAGCGATCACGCCCAATGTCTACCACACCTCCCCCTCCCCCTCAAGCAGTCGGCTGCGCAATCGTGCCATAGCCCCCCCCGCCAGTCTGGACATTATCAGAGTATACCCCCGGCGCACGACGCGCAGGCGTTCGTCCTTGAAGAGCCTCCTCACGGCGATCGTAGTAGACATACTCCAGGTAAAACGCGTGTACGTGGCCCGGAAGGTATCCCAGGAGGGTCAAACAGATATTGATGAACAAGTCTGTTCCGCGTTGATTAGTATTCAAGGCCAACGGCGGGGACGATTTCGGAATCATGCAATCTGTACAAGGCAAGCACAAGATCTTTAAGGAACAAACAACGTACCCATTCCACATCCTGCCAAGAGCCATACTCCCAATGGAGGAACTTTTCACAACAAGTTAGCCAACAGGAACGGATCGTACTCTGTGTTTCATTGGGAGGGGGCGCGACGATACTCACAGAAGATGGTGACAATGATGGTAAGGACGGCGGATGCGGCACCCATGGTGGACGACAGGTAATTGGAAGCACGTTTCCGGTATGCGGAGAAGCGCAAATGCGTGATGCGGCGGAAACAGAGGGCGGAAGGCGGCAAATCGTGATGTAAGTGAAGAAAGACTCAACGTGCAAGCCTGTAGGTAGAATGCTGGTGACGAGAGAGGATCCGATTGTGTGGTTGCAAGTGCAGCTTTCGATTTCGTAGGAAGTTGGAATTGGGCTCTAGCCTCTATCTAGGATGTCCGCAGTGGGTGGCGGGGCGACGACTGTTTGCCAGGTTTCCAGGAATAGAACCACTTTGTGTCCAGTGTCCAGTGTCCTTTGTCCTTTGTCCTCCAAGGCTCCAAGGCTCCAAGGCTCCAAGGCTCCAAGGCTCCAAGCTTGCGCGTGCGAATGATGGCAGAATACAGATACAGAGTAACTAGGTACGTCAGAAATGGTTCAAAGGCGTACATCTAGGCCGCCATGGAACGGGTGCGGCTGCGACATGGTGAAAGGAGGACAAGATGACGTAGTCTGCACGTGCGCGGGTTGTGTGCCACGAGGCTGTGAAGCTATCCCATCGGACCCATCCCCGTGCTGGAGCTGACTTCGGTACATGAGCTGAGTGCTAGGCTCTCCTATGCTGCTGGACGGGAGATATTTATCATGGCTGTTCTTTTGCGAATATGAGCATGCATCAAGTTTTCAGCCGAGCTTGGGGATCTTCAGCCGTTATGTCATAGCTACACAGGTGGAGGGTTCGGAAGGGACTTGATTCTTGAAGCATTGGGTGGGAAGCGTCAGTGCATGAAATGGTGAACTAAACAGGGCGGCATCTTCGTGACCGTATTCTTCGTGGTACTCACGCGAAGTCCCCGTGGCCGGTCCTCAATTCCCACATGGGTAGGAAACTCAGGAGCTACAGGATAATACTGACCAAGTAACAGCAGTACAGCCAAGTAGGTACATGCTGCTCGCTACAGCCGCAAAGCATCGTCTCGAATATGCGCGCACTCTCGTAGTTGCGTCTCTGTACGACGGCACATGTCCGGCAGTGCATCAGCATCAGAGTACAAACTACAGTTTCGAGTGGACAAGTCACGAATTTGACCGCTTCAGAGACAGAGACGGGAGAGCGCAGCAGACGAAACAACAAGACACATCTCTTTGTTGGCGTCTCGACTGCTGGAGTGAGAGCCCATCGAAGGGATGGGTTTTGTTTCTCGACCCTGCTCAGGAACATGTGGCAAGAAACGTGTCTACATCGATGAATGCTGTAGATGTGCGACACCTGCAGAGCAATGGACAATGATCGTTCAAGACAGACCGGCTGTGAGTGTGGTTCGGAATCTTGCGTACCTACTTGGACTCCTTCCTACTTGTTTGTGATGGTGAGCCTTGTACAGTACAGAGGCATTTTCTACGATGGGGTCACAAGGAAATGATCAATGCATATCTATATCTATATCTATATCTGCCTGTGCGACTAGTCCGAGTAACCACAGCCATAAGTTGTGGGTAGTCGAACAAAAGGAATCATGTTGCGACTTCCTGCGCAACAAGTCCAGTGAAAGAGTAAAGCTGAACGCTGTGTTCTGGACAGACGCGCGAGATGGACAGAGCCATTTTGCGAACAAGTAGCCTCTACCAGTGGACAGCTGCAGTACCTAGCCAATACAAAACTGCGTCCCGCCGAGATAAGTGCAAGACTGTACCGCAGAGGCTCGCACTGAACCGTGGAGATGTTGGCAGGAAACACAATGGATGCCATCCGCGATCATGGCGCGACGTGTGCCTCATGCTGTGGTTCGGTTAAAGCCCTCGAGTCGCGCACCAAGTTCACGTGCCCTGCCATGGATAGTTCCTTCACCATTGACCACGGTTGTCGCCAGTATATGAACTTATGAAGTGACCTCTTCTTCCCTTGTTAACGCCGTTCAAATTCTGAAATGCTCAGACGGTAGGCGAACTGAGCAACACCACATCGGCGGATCCAACGCAGCGAGAGAATTGCAATTGCCACAAGAAACACGGCACCAGCGGATAAAGTGGCGTTTGGCGGCTCACCGCATGCTCAGGTACAGTCGGGTTGTTGCGCCACGAATACATACGCATTCTGTCGGATCATGGATGATTACCTTGCAACGAGATGAGAGAGGCTACGAAGCATGCAATCCCTGGCCCTGGCTGGTGAGGACTGAGGGCTGAGCAGTCTTTGGAACCATGCATCGGCGGTGGCTCGCGAGCGACATCCGATGATGCTGGCACGACCTAAGACACCGCGCTGTCAAGACGATAACTTGACTTCAGTCTTGTGGCATGCAGCATCAACGAGCAGGAGATCAACAAGTCGCATTCCGGGTGGATGAAACAGCGGTTGGTCACACGTTTTATACAGGGTTTCCAAAAGGATCAGAGGCCGTGGGCCGTGGTTTCGAGCGGTTGACAGCTGTCCTGATACCGCGCACCTGGTTGTTGGATATGGACTCATTTGCGCCCCAGATCATGAGCCAATCTGCTGCCGATTATCAGGTGGCAGGCCTGATCCCAGCACGCCAGACTTGACTTCTCGAATTCCATGGCCCCCTGTCTTGGAGGCTTGGCTTCCCGTTCCCGCGACTTGTCAAGAGTCAAGAGTCAAGAGTCAAGAGTCAAGAGTCAAGAGTCAAGAGTCAAGAGTCAAGAGTCAAGAGTCAAGAGTCAAGAGTCAGGAGTCAAGAGTCAAGAGTCAAGAGTCAGGAGTCAAGAATCGAGACTGAACTGAACAGTGGGAAATCTGACAGGCCCCCGTCGACTTCGTTCGGCCCCAGGGCGTCCAGGGCTTTGGATGGCGCCTGCGTTCGCTGTACAGACAGAGTACATATGTATACAAAGTGAGGAAACATGGCTGTGTGTGCCTTCAACCTTGTCGAGCCCTGGCTTCTCCCGACGATCCGCTCTAATAATCTGCGCGTCCCTGTCTGGTTAGAAATCGCTGCCCCCGACCTCAGTCCTTCCGCGCAGCCTGGCTCCTGGTGGCGTCTGTGAAGGGCGAAGATGTGCGCGCCTTTTCAAACGCCAAAAAGAAGATAATACCATCGCGCTCCGGCGGCGCGTCCAGCAGCGTGTAATTATTGAGGGTGCACTTTTGCCAATACGTACAGTAGCAGTCTTTTTTGTGGTGTTGCGTTTGTTGCGTTCCCACTGGAGACTGGAAGGCTGAAGGCTGAAGGCTGAAGGGTCTGTTTAAGCGCGGCCCCTCTCGTTTCTCTCGTTGCTTTCAACTTGCTCACGGTCGTCGGCCCGTGCAATTCTCCAGTCCCGTCCGGTTCTGCCTGCGGCTCTTTTTCGCTCAGCAAAAACCTCCTGAAGCTTGAGCTGGCTTTTGTCGTTACAACACCATCGACTCCCCGTTCAACCGTCCTCCGTCACCGTCATACCTTCTGGAGAGCCGGCTGGGTCACAGGCTGCATCTCCGTCCTCTCTCTTCCATCTCTCGACATTTCGTTCCTCCAAGTCGACGAGCCGGCAGGTTACGTGGCTGCTGCTGCTGCTGCTGCTGACGCCAATCTCCGTCTTCTGCATTGCTCATTGAGCCCGCACAATCTGCGCCTATCTGCGACCGTCTGCGAAGCCAACCATCATGTCTTCCCAGCAGCCCTCCCGGCTCAATGTTGATCGTTATGTTGTGATTCATGTTGCCACTACATGCGACGAGCACGGTGTCTATGTCACCAAGGACTCTGCTGAAGTCATTGAGCTCGGCTGGATTCTCCTGGACGCCAACTCGCTTGAGGAGGTAAGAATGTACCCCCTCCAGAACATGGGCTCGTCCGCAAAACAGCATCCCATTAATGCGTTCTTTCTCTGGCAATTGCTAACCCTGGATTTTCTCGTAATTAGATCACCCACGAAAGTGTCCTCGTTAAGCCTGTGAACACGCCTATTACGCCTCTTTGCAGTGAGTCTATGCAGCCAGCAGAGCACCCCTTGGCCTCCTTGGCCTAACGTACATCAATTTCCTGAACTGTCTTGACGACTGTACCATCACACTTCTGCCGAGTTAACCCCGTGCCTGTCTTGAAGTGCCATGGAATATAAGCAATGGAAGAATAATGTCTGACCGACTTGGCGTGCACAGCGAGCCTAACGACCCTTACCTGGGAGCATGTTCGGAACGCGGGTACTTTTAAGGACGCTATATCTCGATTCGATACATTTGCTACCGAGTACCTGACGTCCAAGAATCTTGATTTTGTTTTTGTCACACTTGACGCATGGGATCTCCGTGTACAGCTTCCACGGGAAGCCCGTGACAAAGCTGTTGTCCTGCCCCCGTATCTGCAGCACTCCCGCACATTCGATCTCCGAACAGAATATCAGCGATGGCAACAGCATCACCCTGAGTCCCTTCCCTTTGGTCCCTCGATGCTCTCCAACATCTGTGCCGCTCTCGAAGTCGAACCAATTCAATCAAGCGCCCCAATCAAACACAACTTGCCCTTCCACCTGCAGGCCTTGGCTCCTGCGTCACCACGACGCGCCATGGAAGAGGCCATAACTCTTGCACGTGTTCTGCGAGGCTTGATCCGCAAGTCGCAGCCTTCTCAGGATCATCCAGATGTACTGACTCGACCCATGGATGCCAGAGCTGATGTGCGAGCCTTTCTCTCCGAGAGGAGCAAGGTCCTTCACATGTCTGGGCTGCCTCACGATACGACTCAATCCGAGCTGGAGAGCTGGTTTACGCAGTTTGGTGGGCGCCCCATTGCTTTTTGGACACTGCGCACCCCGGAGCAGCACAAACCTACCGGAACTGGTTTTGCTGTGTTTTCGTCCCATGAAGAGGTGAGTTTCCGTCGTTCGTGCTCTCATCTTGTCTTTTTTCCTTCAAAGATGATCGGCACCTCCTGGGGAAGCAGGACGAGCGTCCGGCTCCCTCCATCACTAAACCGAGGCTAACGTCACGCTGCAGGCTGCCGAAAGCTTGTGTATGAACGGTCGTGCACTAAATGAAAAGGCCATTGAAGTTTCGCCCTCTTCCAGTCGCGTTCTGGATCGTGCTCAAGACATTCTTACTCCCTTCCCCCCAAGCAAGAACAGACCCAGACCTGGTGATTGGACATGCCCTTCGTGCGGCTTTTCTAACTTCCAGCGCCGAACTGCTTGTTTCCGATGCTCCTTCCCCGCCGCCGGCTCCGGCCCTGGTCACGACGTCCCTGGAGGCTACGGTGGCTACGGAGGTGGTTACGGCCCCCCTGCCATCATGCCCCCTCCTCCTCATGGTGGACATCACGGACCCATGGGACATGGTGGTGGTCGCATGGGCGGAGGTGGCGTGGTGCCTTTCCGGGCCGGCGATTGGAAATGCGGCAACGAGGTGTGCGGCTACCACAACTTTGCCAAGAATGTGTGCTGTCTTCGCTGCGGAGCCAGCCGGGCTGGTGCCGCCATCGTTGCTGACTCGGGCTATCCCTCTCCCATGGACAATGCGTCTCAATACAGCATGAGCCAGGGCTCTATGGCGGGCACTCCTGGACCTGGGCTCGGACACGGACCTGGACCAGGACATTACAATTCGGCCAACGCTTTTGGATCTGCCGTTGGATACAACCAGCACTTTGGCGGCCCCCCCAGCCACTTCCTCCCCTCTGGTCTCGGCGGCCACGCGGGAGCTTACACCAGTTCCATGAACAACCAGAGCTACGTTCAGGGCCCCGGTGCGCACTCTGCCGGCCCTTTTGATAGCAGAGCTGCGGAAGCCGCTTTCCAGTCCGCCTCTAACGGCCCCGCGTCCGCTGGGGCGCCTCCCTCGAACAACTTTTACAACAATAACAACAATGGCGGTGAAAATGATCCATTTGCATTCCTCTCTTCCGGTATGGGCGGACTCAGCGTTGGCGGCAATGACCCTCGCCAGAATGGCGGTGGTGCCGCGCCAAGCAAGTCACCCGCCTAAGGCAAAACAGCACAACATATTTGTTTACTTGCGCAAAATTAAAGAAAATCCAGAGACCGGCTGCTCGTTCAACCGAGATCATGTTTTAATGGGCCAATCAATCTCACTTTGACAATTTGTGCTGTGGTACCATTTTCGCCTACATACGTCATAGGAACGGTTTTTTTGGGAATGAAATTAACAGGGGCATGGACTTGACTCATCAAGAATATACCTACCTCCCCTTCTTACCTTCTTAGGCAGATCTTCTGCTTGGTGTTTTTGTGTCTTTGCGAATGGAATCAGGAGGCATCGGTGTGGGCATTGGTTTCTTTTTTTTTTTTTTTCTATTTTTCGTTGGTCCGCTTTGACTCGTTTGTGTTGCAGGATCAAGGAACGGAGTGTTGGACTATTCTTTCGGGCGTGCTGTGGTTGGTGGTGTGGTAGTGCCAGGAACGAGAAGAAAAAAAAAAGGCAAGGGAGAAGAAAAGGAAATAGTGATGCATTGTTGGTTGCGACTTACTTTGCCGTTGATGAGGGCCCGGGCTACTACACTACACGTACGATGCTTGTCCAGGACCAAAAGTTGAACCATCTTTTGCTGGTATATCCTCTTGTTTATGTTTGTTGGATCATCTCAACCCTCTCCCTCTCTCTTGCGGCTTCTTGCCATAACGAAGGGGTGGATGGTTGACGATCCTGGCACACGGAAGGGGGGGGGGGGGGGGGGGGGTGGGGGGAATAGGCGGGATATCTCCTTTTTTTTTATTGTCTCTCTCTCTTTTTCGTGTTATTCTGATTTCTCGACATGTATTTTGGACTTGGACTTGGAACCTTTGGAACACATTTGGCACTTGTGGGAACGGAATCGTGCGTGGCATGGCATTTTGCTGAGAAAGAAAGAAAAATTTAAGTCTTAGCGTCCCCGGGAGGATGGGTGCATAGCGAAAAGGGAGTGTGTCAGGGAATTATTCTTGTTTCCTTTTTGGCCGGTGGCGTATGAGTTGAGGATTTTGTTTTTTCCCCAGTTACTTTCTTCCATCAGCTTCCATGTCTAGGTTTTTATTTTATATTGTACCCTCTCTTCTTATTATAGGTTGGCACCGTTGGGGGAGGAGGGAAGGGGGGGGGGTTGCGGATCTAGGACTTGTGGGTGTTGGTTTCTTTCTTTCTTTCGTTCATTTTGTGGTCTCTTTTTCTACAACAAAGATATTATCAGTCTCTATGTCTATGGACATTGTGTGCTGTTGGCTATGTGGTCTATTTGGCTAATGCTCTAGATTATGCCTCTGCTGTGCTGTGACGTTGTCTCTGATTACAAGTATCTACCTGGTATTAGTTCTTTATCTTTTTTTTTCGTAGAGTCGTAGTCCTCTACATACTGACTGACAAGAGTTCATTTCGCGATGACCGACCGCATGCCGGCTTTCTCTCTTCTCTGTCTTCTTCTTTCTTGCTCTTCTTGGAGTTTTCTCCTCGTGCCCTCAAAACTATCTCTCACAGTAGTAAGTACAAAGTCACACAGATCAGGTAGGCTGAGTTGCATGACATTACGCATATTGGGGTCTGCGTTATAATAGAAAGGGGCTAGTACGCTACCAACTTCTGTGCCAAACCGGTCTCCAGATATGTGTCTATTTAGAAAGATGCCTTCTTGCATTTCTTCTCCCCTATTCTCCGCTGCGTTTTCTTCTCTTTCTTCCTCTTCCGTCATGTCTCCTCTTTACCTTTTCTGCCGACGCTCTCTCAATACTGAGGCATGCCTTTGCTTTACTGCTTCTTCCGAAATCACCAGCTGGGGGACGTGTTCCTGAAGTAGCCCACGCAGCTGCTCGCTCAGGCATGTAGTCGAATCCAGTCTAAAGTATTCGCTTGCCTCGAAGAGCAGCGAGTGTCTAGCCTTGGCACGTTCCTCCTCGTCTTGCTCACTGCCGTCCGCAGCAGTCTTAGATCCAGTACCATCCCCGTCATGCCCAGCCTCCATCTCGTAGTCCTCGCTGCCATCTGTTTCCTCCTGTGGTGAATGCTGCTCACCCAGGATAATGGTTTCTGACTCGTCGTCGTCGTCGTCGTCGTTGTCGTCGGTCTCAAACTCATCATCCTCGTCCTCTTCCTCTTCCTCTTCCTCTTCCTCTTCCTCTTCCTCTTCCTCTTCCTCTTCCTCTTCCTCTTCCTCACCCTCACCCTCACCCTCACCCTCACCCTCACCCTCACCCTCACCCTCACCCTCACCCTCACCCTCACCCTCTCGTACATCTTGCTCTGTCGACGAACCCCCCATGGCAGTACGTCCATTGCCCCCCTGCTCAGCCAGCCAGGCCTCCCAGTCCCAATCCCCATGGATTTCCTCATCCTTATCATCTTGAAAGACCTGCGCGCGGAGTTCCTGATCCACACTACTACATTCCGGACGCACAGTCCTCAGAGCAGCCTCCACAAAGTCACACCAACCTTGGGTATCAGCCGTGCTGCACGGGGGCACAACATAGCCTTCCTTCCTACTCCGCTGACGAACAATATATCCTCGTCTGATTTCATCATCCAGCGTATACGGCGCCGCCTCGTCATCCGAGTCGTCACCCGAACCTGCTGATGCCACTGGCCCATCCGTGCCCCCCGTCCAGGCCAGTGCTCGCATGCGGTCATCTTCGTCATCTGCCACAATCTGCTCCTGCTGCAAAGCCGTCAGCTCCAGGAAGCGCTTCTTCAACGCGTGCTTCTCCTTCCAGTGGCCCGTCGTATCCATGTGCTCGAGGGTCTCTTCCTCATCCGATATGTACATGTCCTCCTCGGTGGGCACGATATTCTCCGTACTGGCAAAGTCAATGGTCCCCCAGATCATCATGTACATGATGTGCTCGTCCAGCTCGAGGCCCCGCGCAACAGCCTCGGTCGGGATAAGCTCGTCTGGTCGCTGGAGGTGCATCTCTCCGAGGCCCCAACCCTCCATGTGTCCTATGCCGACTTCGTAGGCGGGTATACCGTAGACAGCGGCATCGCTAGGAACAGTCGCGCCGCTGTAGCGGACTTTCCATGCGAGAACCTCAGGAAGGGTGGTGAACCGTTTCCGCATGAGGAGCTGCCAGAGCGGGTAGAGTCCCTTTTCACCGAGAGACAGGTGGAGGAGTTCGTTGGAGAGCGGCCCGTAGATGGAGCTGTTGAACATGAGGGAGAGCTTGACGAAGAGCATCTGCGCATTGTATAGTTGCTGATCGGTCCAGATGTCTGTGTTCCGTAAAAGGGCTCGCCGTTGTCCCGAGGTGGGAATGTCCATGAGGAGCCAGAGCTGCAAGAGCGTGTGGTGCATCGACTTGGGCATGAGAAAGCCGTTGCGTGCCATGATGGCTAGGATCTGTCGACAGCATCGGTCTCGTACCAGCACGAGCTGCAGGTACCGCAGGCCTGGGACGGTACGAATCCGGAGCATGAGCTGCGGCTGCTCCCTCTCGGTGCTTGTGCCTTTGTACTGAGCGGCCCATGTGCGACCGGCCGGATCGGGTATCAGATGCCGCCGGTAGAGTTTGTATTTGAAGATGCGACCTGCCTCGGGGGCTCGGTACTCAATCCAGGTCCGGATACTGGACAGGAGGTGCTCGTTGATGACCTCGTGAAACGTCCTGCTCGTTGCGTACAGAGAGATTAGGTCCTCGGGACCGAGCTGCTTGCCCAGCTCAACGGCCAGCTCTACTCGCGAACACAGCGCGGTGATGATATCGCGACGATGCTGCTTGAGAGGTACACCATCAGCTGCTGCTGCTGTGTCATCCCGCCGCCGCGATGGGGGGGCACGGTACGGATCTTCAGCTCCAAAGAAATACTCCAGGCCGCCGTCGTCGAAGAGGAACCTCTTCGTTTGCTTGCCGTCACGCGGTGGATCTTTGACAATATGCGTCTCTATCCGGGGCAGACTTCTTAACCGCTGCAGATCCTCTTCCATGTCCTCGAGCATAGATATTCCTCGTTCCCGAATTTCGGGCCGCAATGCCTTCTCGCGCGCCACTTCCTCGGCGGCATGCTGCTTGATGGCCTCGGCGATGCACTGGAGCGGCACGGGCTGGTTGGTTGCGCCGTATATTTCGCGCAGCTTGTTGAGCGCGAGGTGCGTCACCATGGCGGCGTGATGGGACGTGAAGCCATGGGCACGGAGGTTTCGCTTGATGACGTCTGGGTCAAAGGGGAGGGCCATGTTGAGGTATCGTGAGATGAGAGTGTGCTTGTATGTGTGGGTGGGTGATGGTTTTCTTATCCGTCGAGAAGGTAAGCTATTTATACTCTGTACATCTATCTGTCAGCGCGCTTGGGTCGACATTCGACTACATATAAGAGAAGAAGCATGTCGTTAATGAACTTCGCGCAAACGCAAACAAAGGACCGGACAATATAGTGTGTGATATGATATGATATGATATGAATAGACTGCCGTGCTTATTGTGACACAGTCGTCTTCGTCGCGTAATCTCACTTTCGGTTCACCACCGTTCCCTCCCGCCTTGCACTGTGAAAGGCGCCTTGTTGCCAAACTGGACTGATTCACTCAACATTCGCTTCGATTTCTTTATGATTGATGCGGTGAATGGGTTCAGATCTGTGAGGTTTGCAAAGTCGGTGGTGTCCGTCTGGAGCTCACAACGCTGTTCTTGATTAGGTGCTTTCAACACAGGTTGTTTTGTGTCACGCCACGGCTTCTGGTTCATCCCGTTTGAACTGTGAAACGACTTCTTTCTTGTTTGGGAAGTTCCTGTAAGAGTTAACAAGAGCTGTGAATGCTCCCACGTGTTTCACACTATAGTATTGGATATTGACCATTCCTCGACAGTGTCAATTCTTTCCGGACTCATTCTGACTTCTCCATGTGTGAGTACGTACCTAGCAAGGACTTATTTCGTATTAAAACTTTCGTTGCCTCGACTGAGGCTATTTTCTTTAGCTTGTAGTACTTCATGACCGTAAGTATGGGTCAACAACTGGGAGAAGAGATCGCCTCAGACGGGATTCGCACAAACGAAGACAAATGGGCCCGGACGATGTTGCACATGTCATCTATTGATAAGGCGCCTCGTGGACCAATGCGGTGCCATTCATGTAAACTCGACATGCAACGCAAACCCTGTTGGCCATCCCTTGACCACCTTGACTATGTTTGACAACCTGGCGACAACATGCGTATGATATGAGGTTCCTTGCCTCAAGTCGTAGCAATTATACACGTGCCAAGAGCATACATGGCAGAAAGAACGTCGAGAATTTTACCCTCCCATGAACTGCACGCCCTCGCTCAATTCATTCTTTCCATTTAAACCATTCCCACCCCTCATCAGTAGGCAAGCCTCCTCCCTGTCTGTCAGGGCACTCCTTGTCCACCTCGGCCCACGAGGTCAGGCGTCTCTTCCCTTCCATGAACTTCGACCTTTCCTATCGGTCAAGCTCGTCGACGGGCAACTCGGCATCATCTCCACCAACAATCGAATCGGCCACCTTCCAGATCTGCAACATGTTGTCTTCTGCGGCGCTGGCTACCAGCCATGGCTCGTTGGGGTTCCAGCTGAAGTCAGCGAGATGATTGGTGTGGCCACCGTGCATGAAGAGCCTATGTCTCAAAGTTAGCTTCTTTCCTCATTCCGGATTTCGAGATTCTTCCTCCTCCTTCAATTGTCCTTCTTTCGTCATGTCTTTCATCGTTTGTTTCTTTCCTTTTTTTTTGGGGGGTCGAGGGGTAGGGTGCTTCCGGTCTCGCAGCACCACATAGGTAGCATCATGTAGAATACGTACAGCTCTGGTGGTCCATCCTCTTGGTCTTCTGGTAATTGCTCCTCGCCCACGCGCGACAGGTCCCAGAAGTTGATCCTCCTGTCGTAACTACCGCTACCGAGGATACCAGCTTCCGTCGGATGCCAGTAAATGGAGGTCACGGCGTCACTGTGTCCCTCCAACGTGTGAACCTTCTCTTTGACGTTCCTCAAGTCCCAAATACCGACGGTCTTGTCGGCAGATGCCGTGGCGACCAGGACCTCAGAGTTGGGGTTGAATGCGAGCGCGTTGATGGCATCTAGATGGCCTCCGTTGGCCACAAGTGCAGCAGTCGTCGTGCTCTTCTGTCTGGTGTCGACGATCTGCAGCGTCAAGTCGTCGGACACGGTTCCTATGAAGTTCTTGGAAATGTGATGATACTGAACATCATTGACGACTTGGGTGTGATGTGTGTAACGTCGCCACGGCTTGAGGACCTTGACATCGGCTTCCAGCTTCCTCAGGTCCCTAGTCTAATGGTCAGCCCTCACCATAAATCCGGCAAACATATAGCCACATGAGAGGGTCATTTCCACGTACCACAAACACATTGTCCTATCTTCGCTGCCAGAAGCTAGGCATCCAGCATCGTGCGGGCTCCAGTCGAGAGCAAATCCTTCCGACTTGTGCCCTAGCAATTCAACCTGCGCATTTACTTTTCCGAGAGAAGCAGGCTGGAGAGGATGCTTGGTGCGATCAAAGACAAGAAGCTTGCCGTCGACGCAAAGCGTGGCAATAATGTCCGGGTTTTGCGGCTGATAGCGAGCCTTGTTCACCTCGCCGGGGTGCTCAATCCTCTGAACGATCTCAAACTTGATGGCAGCAATATCACCTGAGCTGCCATATCCGCCAATCTCGCCTCGTTCTTCGTCGTAGTCGTCAGGATTGGGGGCTTCGACCTTGGGGATCTGCACATCCGCGATTTGCAGGAAGTTTGAGGTACCGTCGGATGTGTGAGTACCGAGAAGCAGTCGATGCATATAATAGTTCTTGCCCTCGGGTTCCTTGACATCGGGAAACCACTGGACAGTGAGGGTAGGCCACGTCAAAGCCGTCCTATGTTTCTCGTTAGAAAACGTCATGAAGAGTCACCAATTCAAGCGCATTGTATTAGTTCGCTTACCCGAGAACCATATCATAGAGAAACGGGCTGTTCTTCTTCCATGTTTTGTATTCTGCGCCTTGGAGTCAGCATTGTTTCTCCTGTGACTACGATAGCTGGAAAATCCACAAAGGAAAGACGAAGGGAATAGGAGCAGCGAAAGAATACAAATCGCACCTTCGTTGATCATACGCTCGGTCTGCTCCTCATCTTCATCTTGCATCATATCGACTAAACATAGCGAGCGTCAGTAATTAGCCGACAGCTTCCTGGCTGATTGACGTAGCCAAGCCTTTGAGCGCAGGAGCGGGCGCACACTGACCATCGAAGTCGTCTACATCTTGCGCGGCAGCCATCGTGGGCTACGGGACGGTCTGATTTGCCTCGGATTCTGGTGCTATCAGCGGATACTGGCAGGTGTGTATCGAGGGAAAGGCAGACGAAGCGAAGGGCAGCTGTGGTGAATGCTGGGCCTGCCTGTGGTACTTTGGGTACGACGATGAAGCTGAAAATGCGAGTTGCTCGCAGCTGCAACGCGTCGCGCGTAAAGTGAAAGAAAGTGGCCAATAGGAGACGGGCATTGGCTATGTACCTTGTATCTCATCATGGTGGGGCCATTGCAGGAGGTTGGCAGGCCGTTGCAGTCTAGGTATGTACTCCGTACACGCGATATCATCATCAAAATCGAGTGGAGGAAGACGATTCTGTGAATCAGATGAGTTGACAAGCACTAAACTCAACGAGCAAAGGACCAGAGGCTCGCTTCCAGTCAGATCGACGTCCGTCACTTGAAGTCGCGTCGCCGAGCTCAAGTGCCTTCCTTTTAAATTTCCAAAAGCCAACTTCCGATCGTTCCCGAACGCCAATTTTAGCTCACGATTTCTTGACATCTCTGAGGTACATACTCCGTATGTGCATACATGTGCCTATGTACATACCTACCTAGGTACCTACTACATACCTAGGTAGGTACACACATCTGACCCTATCTCCCGCCTTCGTTTCCGATTTCCTCGTCGTCCTGTGGCCGCTGCAGACCGCAGAATTCCCACTCGAGCGGCCACTGGCTGCTCGATCCCGATCATACGATGCTATGTATATGCCATACCCCTCATGCCTTCATATCACCCAATCTGAAGCCGCTTGCTCGAGAACCGTGGCCTCGCTGATGCGTCGATCAACATCGGTATCGGGTCAATAGAGCATGTAGGTACATACACGAGGTTGCACCAGATCATCTGATTAGATCAACATTTCTCACCTCGCTACACGGCCCAATTCCCCACCGGACGCTGATCTTAATACCTACATATGTACCTATGTATTCTACGTCGGGAATTCTACGCTTGCTTCGAGGAACTACACAATATTGGCGTTTCAAAAATGTCTCGGAAAGTCAGCAGTGCGGCGCTATGTACAAACATCTCCTGTCTGGCTTACGAACCGGCGAATATATACCTCCTCGAGCTTGAATCCCTGTCTCTGCATAAGAAAAGTTGCCTCCGGTTGCTCCGGTGTGTAGATTATCTTGATTATCCGCAGACTGCGTGTTTCTGGCAAAACCCTGAACTATATTTTCCCCAATCTTAAAGGATGTAAAATGAGCAGACGGATAGCCATTGACTTGCCAAGAATGACTCTCTGGGAGACAGTACTCATCAATTGAGCGGTAAGCTCATTAGTCTGCTGCTGGAATGTCTTATCGAACATGCATGGTGCCATGAATGATGGAGTTTCGTTGACGCTGGGTGTTGGGCTGGGCTCCGATGCTGCACCAAGATTGCTGCGTGGATGCCGATGAAAGCGGCTGTGGGTCATGTCCTGTGTTCCGGCCAAACCTCCATGTATTTCAACATTCTCCTCGTTGGTCATCTCGTAGTCTAGATCTTCACTGAATGTCAGTCACGTCTTTCTCTTCTTTGGTTGAGGCCTTTGGGGACCATAAGGACTTCCATTGGCTTGTGCCTTTCGTTCGCGGTGGAACGTTACGGAATTCCTGTGAGGATTGCCGCTCACCCTTTTTTGTCTTCTGTCTTGTCCTTTGTTTTCTGTGGGCTGGCAATCTACGCCGAAAGTCCACAATTCTATGCAGCTTGGTGGTTGGATTCAGAATACGGCTTCCGGTCTCCGGATAACGATAACGTCAGCCTGTCTCTTGCAATGCGTGAGGAGTAGGCTAGTTGACCACGTAGATTGACCGATTGTCACCGTTCCATGAGCGTTGTGCGAATGTCTTCGTACACCTTCAGTCAAGTGTCATCACTCACTCGAGAGCAGCATCGCCTGACAACGCAGCGACTTGACCATGTGGCAAGACGAGAAGGTCAACCAGGAGGCCCACGGAATTCCGGTGTCTCCCGAGAGCCCATCTTCAGTGCGGGCTGTCGACTTCGCGGCCAACACCGACGGTTGCCATGGCGAACAGGCTGGCGTGCAAAAGGCCATGGCACTGAGGCAATACATGTCCAGAAACGTCTTTGCAATCGTGTTTATTGCGTAAGCTCAAAACCAAAAGGGACGAAACTTGCTTACGACCACGGCTAAGAACGTCTAGATTGATTCTCACTATGTTCGCTGATCGTTTCGTGGTGTATACATCCTCAACGTACAACGCGTATGCTACGAGTGCCTTTTCTCAGCATTCACTACTTAGCACTGCCGCGGTCGTGAGCGACATAGCACAGCTATGTGCCTATCCCATCATCGCCAAAGTCGAAGATGTACGTAGGCCGCTCAGCTTTTTCTTCAGGGCTAATACACAACCCTGGGTCATGGGCTCTGAGCTCTCTCTCTCTTTCTCGTCGCTGATGTCCATGATAGGCAATAGGTAGGGCAGAAGGCTTCGCTCTAGCAACGCTTTTGTATGTCGTGGGCAGCGTCATGAGTGCTGCCTGTCCCAATGCTGAGACTTACGTCGTTGCTGGTATTTTCAATGCCTGGGGAAACACCGGCCTCCTTCTTACGGAACAAGTCTTTGTAGCCGAAACGGTTTCAATGGCGAACCGAGGCCTCTTGTCAGCCATCCCGACCAGCATCACCGGTATCGCAGTCCTGTTAGCCGGCAGTATTGCGGCAGGCAAGATCGTTGTAACTGCCGGTTGGCGCTGGGGCTATGGTATATTTGCCATTATGCTGCCCGTCTGTGCAGCGCCGCTCGTGACTCTTCTGCTTGTGCTTCAACATAAGGCTATGAAAGTGTACGGAGTGGCGAATACCAAGAGCGATGGAAAGGAAGATGAAACACAACATCGTCGGGTCTGGTCAAGAGTCGCTGTTTACGTCTGGGAAGAGCTGGATATGCCCGGCGCCTTGCTACTTATAGCGGGCTCGGCTCTTGTTCTCATCCCCTTGTCACTGACGGGAGCCTCACACTCTGATAGATGGCACAGCCCATCGTTGATCGCCATGCTCGTGATAGGGGCAGGTTGTCTGGCATGTCTTGTGATATGGGATGGCTGGCACGCCAAGAAACCGATCATTCCGCTGTCTCTGCTTCGACGGAGGACTATTGTTGCTGCGTGTCTGTTGGGACTCTTTGATGCTCTGTCATTGTCTCTCTTCAAGACCTTCTTCCCGAGCTTCCTCCAAGTCGCAGGCGGATATACCCCAGGAGATGCGTCACTCGTCAAGTATGTGGCCATACCACGCGTATCGCGTCGTCAAGCTAATATGGGTATAGTAATTCTGTCTTCATAGCATTCCAAGTGGCACGTCTCCTGGCGGGCGTCGTCATTCGATGGTCAAAACGTCCATTGATATGGATTTATATCGGAGTACCACTTGGAATGCTCGGACAGGGCCTGATGATTCGATTCACCAATATGGCAGATGGGGATATCGCAAACAGGGCATCATTGGTAGTCGCCCGATCTTTGATGGGCCTCGCTCGTGGTCTACATCATACTGCAGCATTGGTTGCTGTTCAATGCGATGTGACCAATCAGGACTTGTCAATGGCTACCGCCCTATTCCTTGCCCTGGTGACTGTTGGTGGTGCCATAGGAGAAAGGTGAGTGTTTCACGCTCGGCCTCAAAGATTGCTCACTAACACGTGCAAATGCTCCTAGTGTGGGTGGTGCTGTCTGGCAGGCCACGTTGCGAAGAAAGCTGGAGGAATATCTTCCGGCAGACGCAAAGTCATCGACGAACAAAATATTCGGCTCTCTCGTCGTGGCGAAGACGTATACAGAAGGCACTGGTGTTCGCATAGCCATAAATCATGCTTACCGCGATTCCATGTCTCTGCTTGCTTTGGTCTCCACAGCTTGCATGGTGCCAATGTTGGTTGTCATGATCGGCATTAAGAACATGAATTTGAAGGAGGTGAAGGAAAAGAAAGACCAAGAGAATGAGAAGCAATGAACGAAAAGCGTTAAATGTAGGTAGATATGCATTTAGTAAGGCTGAATTAACTTGCGCAATGTTGAAAAGAAGTGGCGTAAAGCTTCGCGTTGTGCTTGGATGCTCTGGGCCCCTGTTTCACTACATAATCTTGTTGTATTATGCCTTTAACAAACCAATTGGAAATGGACCTGTAAATTTCTACGGTGTTCATGACTGTTCTGGAGTCACTGCTAAATTCATTGATCTATTAATCTCACATCTAAGAGCTGTCTACATTGAGTTATACTCAAATGAAGGTTATATCGCTCAGTTCGACATAGACATTGTTGATACGACAGGTTAAGCAATTAACAGTATAGCAGGTGAGACAGGACACAGGTGCAAAGCCGCATGTTTGCAGTATAGTGTCCGTATGATATCAATATCTAAGAAAGGAGAGAAGGAAGGAACAGCCGAAGCGGGAGTAGCCTAAGTATCCCGTACATGCTTGCGGTATTGAGGCCGTGGGCTAGGGCGTAGTGTTTCAGCCATGGAGCTCGGTCCTCGGTCCTCGGTGCTAGGGCTGCTCACTCCATGTCGGTGATTGGCGCCACAAAGCAGTGGCGCACACGCTATAATGTTTCTCTATACATATGTACATACCATTTAGGGCTATATTACATAGAGTGGGTGAGATATGTGAGGACTGGTCCTCAGCCACGTCACAGGACGTCCAAAGATGTCACGTGACCACTGCAGATTATGCGCAGCCTATGCACGTGGGCTCAACACCTGCAGCACTTCTACTCTTTTCCTTCTTCTCCTTAGTCTATTCTTCTAGTTAATAGAGCTTCACTCGTCCGCCTCCTGTGCCCGCTGTGATCAGTCGTGACAAGATAATCCCTCCTTGTGGAGTTCCTTCTTCTGTATCTATATAATTTGGTTGGTCCATTACTCCAGACTTAAGCCATTGTTTCAATACCGTCTTATGACATATCGGCGTATGTTTTATCAGGAAACGAGGATCGATTATGTCAAAACATTTTGTTACAACTACATTAGCTTCAAGTAACCACTGAGGTTGGTTCTTTTTGTCCAATAAACTCCTTATGGCAGTAATGGGGCGAATCTGGGGGAAGTCACAGGGGAAGTCACAGGGGAAGACTCAGAAGTCAGAAGAGTACCCAGGTAGTTGTTGTTGTTGTTGTTGTTGAGTATTTTACGCCCCTGCGTCCCAGTTTTGGGCATAATAGGGCGTGCAGGGCTAATCCCGGGTTCTTCTAAATACAAGCC
>SRPP01000038.1:0-93326 GCA_018360055.1 Claviceps monticola
GGATAGGTTATTCGAGCCCTTGATACCACACTCAATGGATGGAGGCAGCCGCCTCGCGTCCTGGTCCCGAGACACGGGCATGGCTTTTCTTAACCCCCCGGGGTAGCAACTCACAGGGAAGGACACGTGCTGGATCTCACGTTCTCTAATATCCCAGTCGCGTCTACCACGATACGGGCAGACATGCGTTGCGGCTCAGATCATGAGACCCTCCACACCGTCATCCCCGGGAGGTGCACACCAAACCCCCCCGATCCGACTTACACGATAGGACCAGGCAAGGTGGAGCTATTCCGAAAACTTATTTCGGGACAGGTGAGGCCCTGCCTGACCCATCGTATCTCACGGCACAACAGGTTGACGATCAGATCCGTGGGTTTCAAACCGGATGGATCAGTGCAATTGAGGCAGCGGGGAGGCCTTCTTCGGGGGAAGGAGGAAACGCTGCCTGGTGGACAAAAGAGTGCCAGGAAGCTTGGATCGACTGGAAGTTAGCAAAGAGAGACCTTCATACCGACCCTGACGAGGCTCGTGAGGAACACCACCGGCTTAGGGCCGAGGTACGGAAGGCCAAGCAACAGCACTGGAGTAATATCGTTGCTGGTTGTGAAGACAGAAGCAAATTGTGGACCGTGGTGGCTTGGCACAAGTGCCAAGCGCGATTGAATCCCCCCCCAATCCAGCACAATGGCGCCCTGGTTCAGGACCCCGTTGGCAAGGCCGATGCCCTGTGAGAAGCCATCGGGGAGCGCTTCTCCTCAGATGATGACCTCGCGGAGGACCCCCTCGCGGACTGGCAAAAGTCCGGCTCAGACCCACGACTAGCCTGGTCTCGCGAAGTTACGATGGAGGAGTTGGAAAGGTGTCGCAGGGTATATAGGGGCATGTAAAGCACAGAACAGTGGCCAGACGGCTGCGCCCACTCTTTTGTGCAACAAAAGGGCTACGATAGGACACAAGAATACAGCACCAGGCATAGACCGGACGACTATAGGCCTGATGAAAAAGTGATGGGACATCCTTAAATCATGGTACCTCGCAATTGTGCGGCGATGTCTACAGCTGTCTCACTTCCCCGCCCCCTGGAAGGAAGCGGAAGTGGCGTTCATGCCCAAGGTAGGAAAGAAGGATCTCTCTACGTTCCGGTCCTGGAGGCCCATAGCCCTCCTGTCCTGTCGGGGTAAGGGCTACGAACGAGTTTTAGCCCGAAGAATATCATGGTTGGCTTTGTCAGCAGGCATCATTAGCCCCCTCCACGCCGGGGCGCTGCCGAGGAAGTCGGCTATGGACCTGGTAGCGTCCTTTGCACACGACGTGCAACTGGCGCTTAACAAGAAAATGGTCATCTCCATGGTACTGATGGACGTCCAGGGGGCATTCGATGCCCTGCTGCGTAATAGGCTGTTGGAGCGCATGAGACGACAGGGTTGGCCCCTGGAGTTGCTCCTGCTAGTGCGCTCTTTCCTGATGGAAAGGCGAGTGCGCGCCCGACTGGGAAAGGCCAAGACTGGATTTAAGGAGGTCCGCTGCGGCACTCCCCAAGGCTCACCCCTGTCACCAGTGCTGTATCTGCTGTATCTGCTGTATCTGGCGGAGCTCTTTGCTCTCGACACGCAAATGAGATTCGGTTACGCCGATGATGTGGCCATGTATCGAGTTGGCAGAAATCTTCAGGAGTCATCTGCGGCCCTCGGCGAGGACATACCCAGGGTACTTGACTGGGGCGCAGCCAACAAAGTGGTGTTCGCGCCTGACAAGTACGAGCTGGTGCACGTAACGACGAAAAAGACGACGGATAACCCTTCCATCGACTTCGGGACACAGGTGATTGATCCTATACCGCTTCGATATGAGGCGGACCCCGCCAACCCGGCCGCCGAGCGGCGAACTCCGGCTCTGAGATGGCTTGGCATCTGGATAGACAGAAAGTTCACCTTCCGGCGTCACGTCGAGGAGAAGTGCGCCTCGGCGCTTAAGGTGGTCAACCACCTGCGCGGCCTTAGCAACACGATACGGGGTATGTCCCCAGGGGTCGTGAGACAGGCGGTTATGGCATGCGTCTTACCAACTGCCCTGTATGGGGCAGAAGTATGGTACGGCGGCCGTTTGAAACTCGCGGCAAACAGATCTGCCTCCGGGAAAGACCTCGTCAGCGCTAATTTAGGGTGTCATATCGAAGACATCCAGAAGGTCCTGAATGCAGCCGCAAGGGCTATCCTACCAGTATGGCGGACCACACCTAACGGGCTTCTCTGCCGCGAGGCAGCCATTCCCACGGCAGAGATGGCCTTGGAGGAATGCCGCCTAGATTCTGTGTCCGCCTACGAAAGTCTGCGGCCGGACATCCATTGGCGAGCCGAGCAGACGCTCCGGTCCTCAGCCACCGCAAAACACGACTGCAGGTAGATACCGAGACACTATCTAAAGTCGAACGATTGGTGCCTGCCCTTCCCCGCTTCCCACAAGGGTCCAACGCGGATCCAACGGGAGGCCTTCCGAAGAGCGAGGCCGCCAAGGAATTTGACGCGTGGTATACCGCATTACCACGCGACGATGTAGTGATATTCACAGATAGCTCCCAGAATGAGAAGTCACAGGTTGGATATGGATACGCTGTCTACCAAGGCGGCAAAGAGATTGGCTGTGGACAGGCCCCCCTTCCCGACTTCCCGCATTCGGTGGTATTTGATGCGGAAGCCGTCGGTGCCTGGAGGGGCCTACAGCACGTCCTGCGACTTCCGCCAGAGCAGAGCCAGAGACGCATCTGGGTCTGCCTCGACAACACGGGGGCTATCTGGTGTCACAGAGGTAATGCCTCGGACACCTCCCAATGGGCCTTCCTATAATTACACGGGGCCGCAGAGGTTTTTGACCTACGAGTTAAATGGGCCCCTGGTCATTGTGGAGTGGATGGGAACGAACGGGCTGATCTTCTTGCGAAGAAGGGAGCCAAAGAAGGACCGCGAGACTCTCGTACCGGGGACACGACGGTAGCGGGCATTAGGGCTCTAGCACGACAGCACTATCGAAGCTTTATGGCGGACATCTGGGCGAGGCAATGCCACAACCTCTCAAAACGATACCGGGATTCACGCCCCGCTTATCGTCTTAGGGAGGAAGACGACCTTGGCCTCCCTCGGGCGGTCGCCCACAGGCTCCTAGCTATCAGGACAGGACACGGTGATTTTGCGTGGTAATACCGGAAATTTAGACATGAAGAGGCAGTGATCAAGTGTTCCTGCGGGCACCTCAAGACACCGGAACACCTCGTATACTGTCGCAGGTCTAAACAACACTTCAAGGAGTGGCCCGGGCCGGGTAACACACCTCGGACGAGTCCAGAGACAAACTCGGACCACTCCGAGTACCTTGCATGGCTTCTGGAGACCCCAGTAGCTTTTAAAAAATTCTTGGAGGTGATTAGGTTCTAGTCGGACATATGCCCTAGGGGATAAGGGAATGGGGACTGTCTCATTTGCGTGTGGTTTTCTTTTCTGGTTTTGAATTTTTGCGTTTCTCACTCTCTTCTGCAAGACTGTGTGTTCACGGTTCCGGTATATTGTGACGGTTACCCGTAACTGCTCTGTCCGTTGTTTGCATGTACCTATATATCCCGCACTAAGCTGAATTCCTACCAGCTTAGTGTTCTGACCATATGGTCGGGTCGGTAGGGATATCCGATTCCTCACATATATTATAGTCGCTAATCAGCGTCTATTGCGGGTATTCTCTCATGACTGAGATTGATTCTTCACAGCTCGAAGGGGCTACGACTCTCGATAAGGCTCCTGTAAACAAGGAAAGTAAAGGACGCTGCTGCTGTCGCCGTTTACAGCAGCCTTGTCGCGCTTCGGAGCCCCTAAGAGTTGTGGGAAACCATCTCAGTCATGAGAGGATACCAGCAATAGACGCAGGCCTGCGACTATAAGTTCCGGGACCGTGGACACACAGTCATGTAAACAAAGAAACACAGAAGCAAAATTCAAAAAGAGACAAGAAAACCACACGCAATTCTGACCGCCCATCTACCCCTATCTCCCAGGGAATATGTCCATTTCCTCCTCCACGAGCGCTTGGAAGCGACTCCGGGACAATCGATTAGTTGGGCCTTGCGGAGGCGCGTCCGTCATTTTCACTTCAAAGAAAAATGAGCCAACACTTGACGGTATATTTAATCTGAACTTGTCTTCTCTTCTCTTCTCTAAACTCTGGATGAGAGAAGTCTCGCGTTATATAGCAAAACGGAGGAGATACAATAAGCCTGAACAGGATGGTTATGACCGAGAGATGACGAACAGTAACGTAGTGTTTGAAAAGTGAGGGGTAAAGGCGCAAACAGGTATCCAGCCATTCCCTCTTCCATCAACGTGGTGAAGAGGTCATGGTCCTGCCCCGTTGCGCCATACGTCCATACCTACACACACAGATGGTGACGAAATTGGCCCGATGATTATGGGTCTTACGGAGTGCTATCCGGTGCATCGGCGCAAGCAAGGAGCGCTGTGGAAGCTCTGTTCGTTTTACGCTCGCAAAGGGACGCAGCTTTATGGAGTACATACCCCTTTCGAAATTGGCGTGCGCAAGGGCGCGCAAAGTATCATGCTTCTTTCGGCTCCTAATCGTTCCGCGGGCCGCAATTGCCAATGAGGAATCCCGCTGAAAGATCTAGCCCTCATCAATCAGGCCACAAGGGGGCGTTCCTACGTACTAGACAGCTTCGGAACGTTCCCAGCCGACAGAGGAGGGAAATATCGTGAGAAGAGACTCGGTCTCTATTCTCGCCCAGCGAAACACCCGCGTCAAAGTCTATGTATCAGCAGTCAGGGCACCTGATTGTCTGGCGCTCTACCTCGTAGTGCGGATATCTCGGCTGTCCTCCAAGCTCATGATCGATTGATTCTTAGGGGCCGAACCTCGATTCAACGGGTTATCGATTTGCTTCGTGATGATCCGGCCTTTTTCGCAGTCCCTCGAACTGATGAAGATGGCCAGATTTCGCTCCTTCGTCGCCCCTCGAAGCGGTATAGCTATGGAGGAGGCACCCTGATGTACTACAGAGTAACAATACAATAATATCGTCTTTCCTGAGTAGGTAAGAGAGGAGAAAGATTCCCTTGTCCCCGAAGCTACCTATCCTATCTACAAACATGTACGCGCCGCAACTATGGGCCACCCTCTCTCATCACCCAGGCTCCCGTTGTCAGGGTCTAACGGAGAAGGTATGAACAAGAGCCCGCAAGATAGTTGATATTGAGCTCTCAGCTAGGAATTGGTTGATGGTTCAATCTCTGGCCTCCCACACTCCATGTGAGCGGCCATCGCTATATACTCCTGTCGCCGCGCACTTGCCACTCCCAAACGTATGCATGAGATCTGTGATATATTCGAGCTCTGGGCTCGTATTTTATGGGGGAAAGGGTGTAAGCACTGAGCAATTGCACTGGCACGCACAAAAGAGGTGCATAACTTGTAGTGAGGTAGCGGAGAGGGGGGACTTTCCCCTCCTTTCTCTTCACGTTTTTAGACAACCATATCGAGGATAGACTGCAGTCGCACACTCGGTTCCGTCTCTTATTATTATACCTTGCCTTGCCACTTGTCCGCATGCCTCTGACACCCAGCCACACTGAGAAGGAGGCGAACTAAAGCTCGAATCCATCATACAGCGCATACGATGTAGCGCGGCAGTGGTCACTTGATCCGCGGATACTTAGCTAATAAAACATAAGCATCCCAGTCCCATATAAAAAATAAAAAGAGGGTATACAGCAATCGCAACTCGATTTTTGACTACACCGCTTCCGCCCAGGATGCTCACACCTGCAGCGAGAGACCATGCCACAAGAGTGGTGTAGATAGGAATTCTTGGGATCCAGTGAAGACCGAGGGCTGATAGTAGACCTGCAATCACGAGCGGAAATAGGGTGTAGCCAATGATACAGACGCTTTGCGCAAAAGATCTGTCGTTTACAGATTAGCACATCGATCTTGCGAGGTAGCCCCCTTCCTTGATCAACATGGATATGGACATACATGTTCCCACCTAGCAACTTTATTTGCAGTGTGACCACTGCCTCGCCGAGCCAGATCATCGCAAAGACACCGCTAAAGACGGTGTCTTTCTGCTCGGTTCGGGCAGCGATACTGAGTAGCAAGCTCAGAAGCAGGCAGAAAATGAGCGGACCCCACAGATCCCAATCACGCAGACCGGAGCTCATGTTGCTCTGCAGAAGTGCTTCAGCGTCCATCACGCGATGAGCCAAGCCTGTTAGTTCTTCTCGCGTACCATTAATTCCAGCGCCTCGGAGGTTTGAGTAAGCACCGCGTAGGCCAGATTGTGAATCGAACATGGTGCCACCGAGGAGATATCGAGGATACAGAACTTCCCTCAGCTTAGCCCACACGGCAAGTAGATCTCGGCGTAACGTTTCCCAGACAGTTTCATCGATTGTATTTTGTGGTGCACGCCTGTCCTCACCAGGGATAGATGACGTAAGATAGCTTTCATTGAGCGGTCTCGAGGATGAACTGGAACCTATAGTTCCCTGGAGAGCCTGTCGTGAAAGTCGGTTATCCAAAGGGTCGTCAAATTCATTCAAATCGGCTGTAAGATGGTCAGAAAAGTTGCTTCTTCTTCATGTCATGCCGTTGAGAAGGTGGAGGTTCAGTTCAAGACATGATTGCTTCGTCTTTCTAGGAACATACCGTTATCCGGATCAATTAAATGGGCGTCATCTAAGCTAGAGCGATCATAGATGCCCATCGCACTGGGGGAAGACATTATGCGATTGCTGCGCTAGGTAGTATCGCGAAATGGCCACCTCTTTAAATCAAACTGCTTGATAACGATACCGTAAACGGGATTCTCTCTCCGGCAAGAATTCCGGATATGAGTCAGGCGGAGTTGAAGATGCCAAAGTTGTGAGAGGTAGCGACGAGTAGTGCCTCGAGATCGTTGGGAGTTAACAAGAGTCAAGACACTAACTCTGAGGTCTGATATCAGCCTTGTCTGGGAGACATGAACGTGGAAGCCACCTGGCCGTTAGGCGCTGGCCCCTAACAGCCAATCAAACACGCGCTTTCGCCACCTATGTCTGTCTTGCTACGGGGTCAACATTTTAAGTCCAGAGACTATACAGACCAAGAAATGCGGTTTGGAATAAATTGAGTCTTAATTTTCAAGCATTTGGAGGAGTAGTCATCGGCGCGAAATTCGCGCAGCTCTCGACAATCCAAAGCTCGCACTCACGGTGGCCAGCTGCAAAAACAATGGGGGACTGCCGGGCTAGGATGGCCTATCTAATGTATCTATGTGCATACCTACATCGACGGTTGTATGAGACACCTCCCGTCTTGCTTCGGACACCTGCAGTGGTCAATGGCCATGGCTCTCTTCAATCTTCTCGCCGGCTTGAGGTGAAGCCTGAAGAATGGCATCTTGCCGCTCATGAGTCTATTTCTGTCCTCTCGACACCATGACTGAGCTTTCTTGTTATGCATTATCACCAGAGGCAATTGAAAGACAAACGCGTTGAAGCTGATATGGAAGAAGAACGCTGCTCGTGACAACCAATCTCGGCATCGCGGCACAAACGCTATTCGGACGGTAGTACGGAGTACGGAGTAGAGTCTTGGCCTTGCTATAGGTAAGGGATTAGGGTCAGTTATTCTATACGCTCGGATACCCCCTACCTACATACACACATAATCATATGTATTTCGTTGCGTGCCGTGGAGGCCGCCTTTGACTCACTGGATTTGCGGCCATGCCTCTGGCAAAATGTCGCTTGAGACGTAATCCTACGTAACCTGTGCCCGAGGGGCACAGCGTGGTGGATGGCGCTGACGCCGGATACCACACAGACGATTGTTGTACACCGAGATGCGGGATGGTTTCTAGGGGAGGTCTGGCTTGTACTTAGTAGAACACTTACCCGGGGATTAGCCCTGCACACCCTAACTAGTATGCCCAAAACTGGGACGCAGGGGTGTTGAATACACAACAACAACAACAACAACAACAACAACAACAACAACAACAACAACAACAACAACAACATACATATGTATTTCGTCTCTTTCTCAGAACTAGGTACGGAGTATGTACCTACATAGTTCTGACATAGTTCTGTGTACATATCAAAGATTCATACCCAATGCCGCTCTGATGTCAACCCAGGAGTCAGAATCCAAGACCCCGTTGCGTCAAACAGTTGAACCTCGTCATCTGAACTTCACAACAACGAAAGTCACGCATTCGCGAAGGGTTTGTTCATATCAATCGGAATCACAATAAACCTCGCGTGAAAGAAATCGAACCAAGTTGGCAAAGAATCCCGCCTTATTTAGATAGCCGAGGTCATCGCAACCAGGAAACTTCGGACAAACGAGGTTCGACTGTAACCAGCCATAGTGTACTCACGATTCACGAGTCTGGGTCCGTGACTCCGTGGCAAGTTTATTCAGCGCAAAGGGACGCTGACTGAGTTATTGGGGGACAAAAATCTTCCGGAGATTAGCGAGATTTTGTTCGCCAAAATGGAGTCGGGGCTGAAAATAAGTCGAAGTGTCGACGAAAGCAGCCGGAGCAGCAAGCGAAGACGAGTACTACATGCTGGAAATGCACCTCAATCTCCAGAAATTGACTCCTCATCTGCCAAGCGTCGAGTGACAACAACGCCCAAGAAGACGCAACGGTCGAACATACCCGGGACGGATGTTGCCACCACTGAAGAATCTTCATGTGTCACAGAGTGGCCAGAGTTGTTCAAGTCGCTGCAAATTACACACAGGGCCTTGAATTTGGTCTTCACATTCTGCTGTACTCGCAAGCATCTGTCAACTACTTTTGAAACCATAAAGTCCGCGGTTGAAACTCATACGAAGAGAACTCTGGCAGAAGATGAGGTGGCCATGATAGTAGCACTGCGACCCGAGGGCATCAATTTTACCTACGTGGATGAGCTTATGCTTCAACTTGAGGCCCACGGCTCAGAAAGAGACGAGACGTCCAAAACTTCTAGATTATCCCGTTCTCAATCATTTCCGCATGACACTTCGGTTGGAGGTTCGACTGGCCAAGAACGTCTGGGAGATCCCCTATCCCTCGAAGCAGGCCAAAGAAGAAGAGAGGTACTTTTTTTTGAATTCATCGATGGGGACTTGAAACGTCAGGTTCAAGACAAAAAAACTGGCGAAGCAGTAAAGCCCAATCGCAAATTGAGAGACGAGAAGCTCAAGATGCCTGTTTATGGGCAGAAACAGATGATGCAGCTGATAGAACGGAGAAACTCAAGATTCACCAATGCCATTAACACGTTCCTGATCAAGTGTTCCAGCGAGAAGCTGCATCCCGAGAACACATTGAAACAACGTGCACAGACTTTTTTGCCCAGGCCATCTGGCTGTGAATCTGTCTCTATAGAGCCAGAGTCAGGCGTTATGCCTGTGGACATACCAACGGAGCGCAAATCAATACCTGAGATTGTTCTTGAGCTTAAGGCAAGCCCGTGGTACACGGGACAAATTGTGCCAGATGGTCACAGGGTTTTCGAGCCTCAAGAAGCAGTTTTGGGCGAGCTCGATTTTCTTTTGAGTCAGAATTTGGTGAATGCAATCTATAACGCAAAAGGCATCACATGTTTCTACGCTCATCAAGCAGAAGCTCTGAATAGGCTCCAAAATGGGCAGAACGTGGTCATCGCAACCTCAACAAGCTCTGGAAAGTCTCTCATTTACCAACTACCGGTTGTACACGCACTCGAAAAAAATGTTTTAACTCGGGCAATGTATATCTTCCCGACCAAAGCATTGGCGCAGGATCAAAAACGAAGTTTGAAGCAAATATTTTCGTACATGCCTAATTTAGAACACACACTGGTTGAAACATTCGATGGAGACACGCCGATGGCTGAGCGCAATATTATTCGAGAACATGCCAGGGTTATCTTCACAAACCCGGACATGCTTCATGTTACCATACTGCCACAAGAAGAACGATGGAGGTCTTTCCTCGTGAACCTTCGATATGTCGTAGGTGTGTAGCTGCCAGACGCTTGGGTCAACGGAAATCTGTAGCTAACATCGTGCTAACTGTAGTCGACGAACTGCACTGCTACAATGGACATCTTGGCTCCCATGTTGCGTTTATCATGAGACGATTACGGCGCATTTGCGCTGCTGTTGGAAATCGACAGATACAATTTGTGTCGTGTTCTGCCACGGTAGCCAATCCAAAAGACCACTTCAAAACGATATTTGGTGTCGACGACGTTGCTTTGATTGACTATGACGGGTCACCTTCGGGGCGCAAAGAGTTTTTATGCTGGAACACACCATACAAGGATCCAGGCGATCCTGCTAGTGGTCGTGGCAACGCAAAGCTCGAATGCGCGAGACTGTTTTGTGCCCTGATGCTGAGAGGAGTCCGGATTATCGCCTTCTGTCGAGTCCGAACGCAATGTGAGGTTCTCGTAAACGCAATCAAACAAGAGCTTGATGCATTGGGGAGATCTGAATGTGCCAGCTTAGTGATGGGCTACCGAGGTGGCTACACGGCGGCTGACCGACGTCGCATTGAGTCGGACATGTTTGAGGGGAGATTGCTGGGCATAGTAGCAACCACAGCTTTAGAACTGGGCCTTGACATAGGGACGCTCGATTGCGTGATGTCCTGGGGATTTCCCTACACGATTTCCAACCTAAGGCAGCAGAGTGGTCGCGCTGGGCGTCGCAATAAGGATTCCCTTTCCATTCTCGTGGGAGATTGTTTCCCCACGGACCAGCACTATATGCATAACCCTGACGAATTGTTCACGAAGCCCAATTGTGAGCTTCGCGTGGACCTGGACAACATGTTGGTTCGGGAAGGGCAAATCCAATGTGCTGCGTACGAAATGCCCATTTCTGATCAAGATACGCAGTATTTTGGATCTGATTTGGACAAAATTTGTCAGGAGAGATTGCTGCCAGATGATATGGGTTACTATCACTGTCACGATCGATTTCGACCAAACCCATCCAAATTCGTTGCCATCAGGGACACGGAAGATGAGCATTTTGCTATCATTGACATCACAAATGGCAGAAATACGGTGCTCGAAGAGCTTGAGGCATCAAGGGCCACGTTTACTATTTACGATGGTGCTATTTTTTTGCACCAGGGCAACACGTATCTCGTGCGTGACTTCATTCCTGAAAAACTCATAGCTAAAGTGGAAAGGGTGACGGTAGACTGGACTACAACACAAAGAGACTTTACTGATATCGATCCAACGGAGACTGAAGCCATCCGCAACGTAAAATCATCCTTGTCTCGAGCCTACTATGGGACCATCAAGATTCAACAAAATGTTTTTGGATACTTCAAAGTTGACAAACGGGGCCGGGTCTTAGACGCAATCCAAGTTGACAATCCCCCCGTTATTCGATACAGCAAGGGTATGTGGCTCGATGTGCCCAAGTTGGCACTGGACATACTTCAGGACCGTCGTTTGAACTCCGCAGCAGCGATACACGCTGCAGAACACGCCGTAATGAGCCTCTTGCCAACCTTTGTAATTAGTATGCCGGAAGACATCAGGACAGAGTGTAAAGTGGCATTGAAGGAATTCTCAGCAAGCGAGACCCAAAGAAAACGCCCAGCTAGGCTCACATTCTACGATGCTAAAGGGGGCGCCAGTGGCTCGGGGATAAGCACGAAGGCCTTTGATCATATCGACCATTTGTTACGAATGGCGCTGAAGAGGGTAGAAGCTTGCGCATGTCAGCTGGGCTGCCTCGAGTGTGTGGCATCAACCTTGTGCAAACAGTCGAATGAAGTGATGAGCAAGGCGGGATGCCGTGTCGTCATCAGATCCTTGTTGGACTTTGAGATAGCCGTTGATGAGATACCAATGGGACCTGAGGAAATCAGTCCCATCTGCGCCGAAACGACTGTCTTGGCACAGACAGTGCCAATCCGAAGCCAAAGCTGTCTACCAATTGGTGTGGCATCTAGGCTTGAGGAAGGACTGATCAATCAAACCTCGCAGGAGTGTGACACTTTGAGTGGTGTCACACCTACCTAGGTAGGTAGGCATTGCTTACCATGTACCTAGGTAGGTATGTATATAGTCAATTTGCTGTCGTTAGAAAATGAATAGAATCACGTTTCGAACAAAGTCGCATGCGTACCTGTTGCGGCAAATCAATATGTAGTCAGAAGCTGGGGCTTGATCACATCCTGCACCGATTCAGTTCCATGACGCCGAATCTCAAGCCAGACTTATTACATACTAGTAAAGCTGAGCTTAATTTGGAGCGATGGTGGACAGAAGAGAAGTACTTCAAATTTCTTAGCAAAGCTGAACCTGATGTGTGACCACTGACAATGACGATAGGGAGAGGAGCAAAGTTAAGCTTTGCATTCGGGAGAGCTTAATGAGCACCTCAGTAACTGCCTGATCACCACCCCAAGCTGTCTGAATAGGTATGGTGCGTCTGTAGCACAGCCAATCATGTTGTAGCTGATCATATCTCGCTTTGTACCTCTATCGTCGTCCATCATCCATGAGGTGCTGAGCGCGTGCTGGAAGGGATGAGGGATCAAAGATGAGGCTCAAGTTTGGATCATACGACGTATGGCGAATTGTAGTACTTTTCATGTAAATTGGAGCGCTGAAAATAAGCTGTCTTGGGCCGGTTTGGCTGTTCAAATTGGGGTGGTGATTAGGCAGTTGTTGAGGTGCTCATCAAGGTCTCCCGCCGCAGGCTTCATCGCGCAATACGTAGGTACGGTGTACCTATGTACATACCTAGATTTGCATACGCACCTAGGTACATTCTCAAACGTCGTGAGGTCATCATGCTATCGGTCGACGGTAGCACACGGCCATATGGACGAATAGCACGGCACCCCGGCCGGTGAATCTGGGTTGCATCGTGTTTGCGTGAATACCTACACTAGGCTGACTAAAATATTTCAATATCCTTACTATTCCACCCAAGATCAATCATGATGCTACGCACGCTCGATTCCATCGAAGATGGGCCGCAAAGGAGGACCAGATCTTCAGTACCTGAACGCTTCCGTCCGGCTTCGGCTGCGATTAAGTCTTTATCGATTCTCCCGGTTCGCCCCTGCCACGACAGAGGGGGCTGGCTCAGGCAGTGCACAAGACGGACCTTTTGTGGTGCACGAGACACCATCTCGTCAAGCTGGCGCCGGCACAGTATGTCTTCTTCGCCTCGGTTTCCATTTAATAAGAGACATTGAGTGAGATCGTCCGTGTCTCTCGCCACAGCACGCACGACCTGAAGCATGGGTGTGATGCCCGAACCGCCACAGATCATGATGAAGCGGCTGACTCTTCGCTTCTTCCCGGAACACGAGCAATATCCATTACCAAGATACTCGAACTTTCCAACTGGGCCTTTGAACTCCACCGAGCCGGCAATTGGAACTGAATCTAATGCTTGCGTCATTTTACCTCCCTCCTGCTCCAGAGTGTTGGGGTAAATCTTGATAAGAAGGTCCAGCCATCCCTTCTGTTCTCCATCGGAGATGGGTGTATATGCTCGAATGATTGGTGCGCGCCCTCTTGAGTCGCGGAGGCGCATCATAACATGCTGTCCGGTTGGCAATCCCAAAGTTTGTTTCTCGTGGTCTAGTTTGAATCTGAAGATCTTGGAATCCGGCGACACCGGGATTTTCTCGAGAAGATTCGCTTGTGTCCATTTCCTGGTATCGAGAAAGACCGCCCGATTGGTCTCGTACCTGGTGTCATCATCTTTGACCAGCTCAACCAGAGCAGAATGATCAAGCCGACCGATGTGGTATTTAGGCATCATTGCCTTTGCATTTTCGCTGTCTGAGTTGAAAAAAAGGATTGGAGGATTGAACGGTTAGCTCGAAATAATGGCTTGGTTGATGGCTTGGTTACAATGAGGACAAACAGTGTCAAAAGCAAAAGGCTGGCTTGTCACGGAGGAGGCACACTTCACTTACGAATTGCGATAAACTCTTCGGTGACATCTTGTCCAGCAGCACCACTTATTGAAGCTGAACCGCCGGGATGGTCTTCGAAAAATGGTCTACCGTCGTAGACCTGATCGTTAATAATGAACCACGGCGAGTCCTCCTCCATCTGTTGCTTGATCTCCTGACCTGTGATCAGCCGATCAACTTGAGAATTTGTCATGCACGTATGCATTTCATCTTTCCCAGCCACCGTTTCTTCCGCATGACCTCTAACCTCGCTCTCCCAGGCTCCATTCCAAAAGCTTCCACTAGTTTTCCTCACACGTTCCATCCAACCGCCGGGCTTCGAGGCTGGTTGAGTCGGGTGTTCAAACTGCAACGCATGTCCCTGGTTATGTATGACGACGCGAAACCAGGGATTGTTCATCATGCCCAACACACTCCAGTACATTTCTCTTGGTTGTACCATGAGACTTTCGTCCATGCCCCGAGCTATGATGTCCTTGGCAACTTTGAGCTCTTCGGTTCTTATATCGATCTCCCAGAAACACCAGCAGAAAGAGGTCTCTCTCCACCACATATCGATTTTACCACCATATAAACTCTGCCCATCGGCAGCAAGCCGATAGCGATCCTCGGGGTAGTCAACGGCCGCTAGCCTCCAAGTCTTCCCTTGGTCCAAAGTAATCTCCATTCTGCTGATTCGCTTCCCACCGCCAGAGTAAGCATAGCCTTGCACTTTATACGAGCTGGGCCCATCAACAGCAAGCGAAATTGTTTCTTCGTGTGCTGGAAGACAAATGACACTGTTGGTATTCAGGTCGTATATCGCATACCGCTCATCTTTCCACGTGTCCGGTAAGTCGACACTCGCTTCTGGTGTCACCATCGTGGGCAAAAGCCGATTGTCATAAATGTGATACCAATTGTTGCTCGGACTTTTCGTCACGATAATCCGTTTCAGCCATTTGACACTGCGGCCACCTATCTGTCCCGGAACTACAACTCGCACTGGCTTTCCATGATCTGGATGCAACGGATTCCCGTTCATTTTGTGCGCTATCAAGATGCCTTTATTGGGATCCAAGCACCAGTTGAGCTTGATGGAGGTTCCATAACATCCGTTTGGTAGCACTTCCGCTCCCTCGAAGCAAACAAATCTTGCGCCTCGGTGAGGCTTGGCTCTAGAGAGCAAGTCGCGCAGCATAACACCCGTCCACAGAGCAGTCGACACCCCACCCGGTCCCCACGAGAAGCCCTTTGATTTACGGACAACATTTTGTTCTTTGCGTCGATTTCCGGCGCAGACAAGGGTTATGGGATAGGTCAGTTGCTCGTACTCGTCGATCAGTTCTCGAACACTGAGAACGAATGGATATTCCACAAGCCCCTCCACAGTAAATGTCCAGCCATCCACGTATTCGTCATCGCAACGTGGAACTGGCCCGTGGTTTCTCACATAGTGGAGATTCTCGCTTGTCAAGAAGCCTTCGCGGAATAAATCGCTCAGAGGTGGTTCGCAGTTGAAAGGATGCATGCCAGTAAGTCGAATTAAGCGGCCATCTCTCTCTACATGTCTATCCGGGGTTTTCAGGTCCTCCTGCAAGACCGATCGTGGATTACTTAGCGGCGCCAGAGGATAAGGAGGGAAGTCCTCTTGCTCTGCAACAGAAGGCGGCAAAGTCGATACATCGTTAGAGATGCAATCGGTACTGTTCTTCCGAGATTTGCTGACTGTACTTGGAGGACTCGGTGGGAAGACAATCGATGAGGATTTTGTACTCTTTCCGACCATCATGTCTGATGAAGTCAAATTCGATGCCATTGCTCTCAGACTACCATAAGCTTACGAAGGTAGTACGGGTTGGATGGGAAGCTACAACCAAACGTTCCTGCACCAACGCAATGAACTCATGAATTAAAAAGACAGAGAAGACAGAACAGCCGAAATGTTCATCACAGGAGTCAAATCAGGAAGATAATGGCGAGGAGGCAAATGAGACTGTAAGGGCAAAATGCTAAAAGCACGCGATCAGTCGTAATGAAAGAATAGGTGGTCTTTCTTTAAAGAAGGATAGCTTTATCAAGGCCACAAGCCCAGATAGCGGGAGGAGGCGCCCTGACATTATCGGCATTTCTCGACCTACCCCTTCAGGCTTCCAAGTTCCGCGGAAGTCTCTTAGTCCGAGTCAGAAATAGGCTGTCCGGGATGTGGAGATGTGCAGATAAGAGTTTACGCTCCGGAGATGCACTTTTCAGGGGAGTTGGCTCGAATGCGCTTGTTTCCAGACTCCGATGATGGCTCATAGGAGTCCAACTCATTCAACTCCACACTGCTCCATGAGCGCACGCCACTTTCATGATCGGGGACTAAAACCCGGGGAGGCCTTCATGGCCGACTGCCCTGTCGCGATGCGGGATAAGATCGCCGCAAGCGCGTTGGTCGGTGACAGGTGTAATGTACATATTGGTATCCCTTCTAGCTTCTATGTTGCGCTTGAGCACATATGAACCTATTGACATCCGATGATCCTGCACTGCGGTCAGAAGTTTTGGAACTACTGAGTGCCTTCTTGTCTCTCTTAAAGCTTTTCTCATGCGCTGTTTCTTCACGCGCCCGGGCCATGACATAATTACGGAGTATGTATGTACATATGTACTCCGTAGATATGTACTCCGTAGACGGAATGAACTTAGGTACCTAATGTATATGGGCATAGGTACGAAGTACAGATTTGGGTGTATGTACTTCGTACCTATGTATGTACTCCGTAGAGGTACATACCTCCGTTTTGGGGGTACGTACCCCTTTCTGGCGCCGTAACATCCGCCGCCGTAGAAGTGGGGCTAGCTGTTTTGGGCGCCGTAGAAATACTTTTGATAAGACTAGGTACCTCCCTGTGCCTCAACTCTTTCAATCAACATCAACATCACCTTGCCGTCGTATCATCAGTAACTATTGAACTCCCATCAAATTTATCCCTCTCACTTAACATCTTGATCATGATGTTTTTATACCTGTTATGAGCTTCCCGCGAATACTCTTATTGTTCCCCACGGCGCAGCCCTTGTTGACGAGTTTGATGGGTATACCGTATGATGGAGGTCAAATCGAAGATTTGCCTGCCTCCCTTTGTGCAGATTGGCACTCTTGACGAGCTTCTTGCCTTCCCATAGCAATGGGTACTACGGAATGGACCGGCCTTTGTTAAGACCGCCTCGAGAATTATCGCATGATCGACGGACAGCTCACCGCAGTTACGTCAAAATTGGTTGAGATCATGGCGCTCGAAGGCGCTCTGTATGTACGGGCGTTCGTCGAAGTAGTATGTACCCGGCTTATCGAGTGCCCGTTTCGTATCTTGATGAGACGAACTGCGCGCCAGGTACGATTTCAGTCGGCGCCAGGTACGATCCACAATCTGTACCCTATATTCTAGTTCCGTTGTACCCCGCGCTAAAAGACAGTGCATGCAAGCTCCTCAAATTCTTCGCACCGTTATAAACCTCAACGACGACGGCCACCCACATGTTGCAACGATCACATATCGCGACGGCTGACAAGCCTTGACCGCGATGTCGGAATACTTTCGGCCAGCAGTACGGTCCCCCATGCCGTCATCACATCGACGGCGTCATCGCACGAGATGAGAAGCTACAGATGAGCTAGTGTCATCACCGCTGGTGATGGAACTTGGGAATGCCCCTAGCAAGAGAGGAAATACGCGGCGATTTCGCCCTAGATAACATGGACGAATTATAGGATTGCTAAGTCTCGTTTCTCTTCGTTGGGGATCCCGAGGACGGCATAAGCCCTCGCGGCCGGCCACGAGTGTCCCGGAAGGAGCAGCAGACAGTCCTATGCCACCTGCCAGTGACAGGCAGTCGAGTCGTACATCATCATTAGCACTGCCGCCGATCGGGAGCCGACTCAGGTATCTGCGCCAGCTATAGAGCCCGGAGAGCTTCTTACTCCTATCTGGGATAGTTCTCGATAATAACTTTGCCCGGTGCCGGCGTCGACCTCTCGAGTTAGGGAGTCAGCCACCGCCGGCCCCTGTTTGCCTCGTGACAGACGTCGCGTATAGCGGCAAGGCCCCTCCGTCCGAGTGCCAAGTCTGTCGAATAGCGATATGAAATAGAAGAAGGAGAGGCTCTGCGAGCCTCGAATGGCCGCGTGAAGGCGTCACAAGTGGCTCGAGGGTTCGCTCGGAGCAGTAAACCGTATCACAGGCTCTGACTATTGTCTGATATTCTGAGGGAGTCATCCCGGATACTCAGAGAGGAGGACAATCGGCGTATCTAGGCGCAATTGGCGATGGTAGAATTGTTCATCCAAAGGCCCTGTCGCGCACTTCACCTGCTCGGATGCCTCAGCGCCCCATTCCATTTCTCTTCTTCTAAGCTACTTACGTTCAAAAACACCGTTTGCTCATTGCATGAATGCCTCTACTTCTCTAATGTTCACTCCCCATTGAGGAATGCGAATTCGTAGCTATTTGGAACGTGACAAGGCGCGAGGGTCATGCGTACAACCGTATGTAGTTGTAAAATCGCACGGCGTCTTGGTCCTCTGGCTTGCACTGTGATTTGGGCGAGGTACATGTTCGAAGAGAAAAGTGTAGTGAAAAGCGGACCATACCTGGCGCCGACTGAAATCATACCTGGCGCGCAGTTCGTCTCATCTTGATATTTCAAGGGCAGAAAATGCAGATATGTACTGCTATTCAAATGCAAGTGCACGGGACCGCAAGTTTGAGAGGCAATCATTCTTAGGCACAGATGGAAGTTATTGGATCAAAATTGTGTGTCTCTGTGTTGCTGTTCATGCCCTACGTGGTTTTTCCGTGAGTAGAAAACTAATTAGGAGCCCAACCGAGCAACACTTCGTGCCTTTAAACCCGGTGTTGCGGTCAAAAATCAGGTGCTCCGATGGTGAAGCAATAAATCGCAGTTTCGTGACATTATCCGAAGTCTGGCACAGAAATGCAGGATCGATGTAGAGTCTGTTGACTGGAAGAAATCTAGCTAGCCACATGGGCGGAGAAGACTCTTTCCAAGGAGTCGTGCACAGAACGCACATTCTACCGGATTCCACGAGGTTCCACGAGTGGGATCCACACTTGGGCTATGTACCAAGTACCTCCACCTATAGGCTCACTGCAACACGAAGGCAGTAAGGGCAACACAGCTGCGCTAGCTGAGTTCAGCGTCGTCCCACTTTTTGATTGGGTTTGAAACTACTGCAGCAAAAGTCACTGCAGCGGATAGGGATAAGGTATACGGAGTACCCCTCGGCTGGAACCGATGCCGTTTGCTCGGACCAGTATGACATCGCCATGGTGACGAGCATGGAAATATGTACGCCTCTGCGGTTTGGCCAATTGCCTCAGCGATCAAGTCGAAATGGACGTATAGGTATCTCACGAACAAATTTGTGCGTAAGTGTACTTCTCTCCTTATCAAGCCCAAACAAGGTCGGGGATCCGTTTAACATGGAGCACAAAGAGGCAGACACGAAATGTGCGCTTCCGCTACACGTCGCCGCACAATTTCTTCAGTTTTGCCTAACAATACATACTCCGTACCCTTCTCTTGATTCTGGAAGCCAGAGCCTGTTGCAACTTGCGCAGAGCCGCATTCTCACGAATATGCGCGGCGATCGCATTCCCGTCTGCCTCGTCAGCGCTTGATTATCCTGCCCGACGAAGCCGTGTATATTTTCGCACAGAGGCTGGGGCTCATTAGATACCACACGCTTTCGGGTTTTTGGCAGCGTCAAGGCTGGGGTCGCGATGTGCGGCGAGACGGGCCTCTTCCTCGATCATGAGCTGTTACCTGCGGGTAATGAAATCACATCAAGCATACCCGTCGAATCTTTGCCTCAAGGTGCAATAAAATTCCAAGAGAAGTACCTATTTACTCGTGGGTGAAACCTTTTAAAAAAGACATTAGATGTACATACGGAGTAGTGGGTGTCCTTTTTAAAAGTTTTCACCCACGAGTACCTAATCGAACGGCGGGAATCTGCACACATACCTAATAATGTGTCCACTATCAAGAGAAGTAGGTACCTACGTAGGTACCTTGACATGCGACAGGTCATAGAGCCTACTCGGACAGCATGAAAGTACTTAATCGAGCAGCATTCTCCATAATTCTTGGGCTCCTTGGTACCCCGCCAAATTACAGTAGGAAGTAAATGACCAAACTGTACACATCTTGTATGTACATAGCATGTTTCAACATGACCAAGCCGTCCCGAGGTCTCGGCGATTCACTTTAGCTTCTCGGCTCGCTCAATTCATTTTCGCTGTTCTGAATTCTTCTATCATTGTATCTACCCTTACGTACGTCATTCGTGGCCCAGCAGAACACGCCGGCGCCTACAGGCTACTAAGCCAATTGCGTAGCCGGGACGACTTCCTTAACTTGCCCGGTCTCGCTGATCATGGTCAGGGCCTGCGATGACGATCCAATGGTTTTCGAGGCATTGATATCTGATGAAGATGATCGCGATGCCCCACCTCTGCCTCTCCCTCGTCCGCGGCCTCGCGTGGTCTTGGTCTTTTGTCTCTTCGAAGCCCATGATGCCTCTGCCTCCTCTATCTCGAACTGTGACTGTCGATGGCGTATACTTGGCTTTAAGGGGCGGCTGCGACGTTGGAGCCTGTGTAGACTGATCAATAGCTTGAAGGCGGGCCGGGACGGTAACCTTTTTGTTCGATGAGGCGCGAGGTCGGCCACGAAGATTACGGACGTATTCGGGATCTCGGATCCGAAGAAGTGGCTGTTCATATTCCTTCAAGTCATCGTTACATAGTTAGTTTCTGGGTCAGTTTGAGGATGAAACTTACCAACGGCTTCACCAACCACCAGCGGGGGTAAACGTCTGACATGCTAAGGCACTCATCCCGTTCCATCAAGCGGAAAATGCAATGACTGCACGGAAGGCCGTATTTCTGTGTGAAGGTATTCCGGCATGGTCTTAATGGCCTCGGATCAGAATTTTATGGCAAGGCGGCTCCAGTGCAATGGGCACACTTCTTCTATCACGGTTGTAACTTGTCACCCAATTTTTACCTTTATTAGGTAGGTATGTACATATGCATGTACCTACACACATCATATGTACATTAGATACGGAGTACCTACCTACATTTCCGTACCTACGAAATACCTATGTACATAGTAGATACCCATTACATCTTATTGGTCAGAGAATGTGGTTCCACTTATGTACGGGAAACCGCACCCGATACATATTAGTGTCAAGACTCAAGGTACACATACCTACATATGCTGCTGCTCAACTGAACCCAGCACTGTATGAGCGTACCATCCTGCTTAATGAGGTTCCTCGTCGTGAAACATTCGAATTGTCAAGTTGGCTGCCGCAACCACCTCCTCAAGCAGTGGTTGCTATGGACCGCCAGAGGAAGCGTATGTTACTCACTGCTTGTCCAAGAGAACTGGAGTCGGTGCCAGGGCCAACCTGACGTTGAATGCTAACTATCTGGCCTCCAGGCGAACTGCGCACCGTCAACGAAAGAGCCTGGCGCGGAGAGAAGGGTTCGTCTACCACTATCACAGGCCAGTTCTCAAAGGCACGATTTCCCCGTGCTAATCTGAGACAGATCTTCTTCCCGTTGCCCAAGTTCTCGACTCATCGTTGAAGAAGAACACGGCCTTCATCAAACGTTTACGGACCGCTGTTACAGTAGCCACACTGAGCACCTTCTTGCAAGAGATTCGAACCCTGAGCCTACACAAATATGTTTCTGAAATCATTGCTGCCTGCTATGAAGGTCTCTGCCGCCTGAAATCTCCCGGTGAGATCGATGCTGCCGTCGAAATTGTGAGCGCCCTTCACCTGCGCTTTGGTCCTACAGAATTTACCGAACATCTTGCTTGGCTTCTGGGAAAGGGGATGGCAACACCAGATAAAGGCGCTCTCAAAACTCTTGCCCCAGAAGCCCGAGAAAAAGAAGAAAAAGAGAGGATCATTCGTCAGAGAGCCTTGCTACGCATCATCGCTGAACTATGGCTGGTTGGTGTTCTTCGAACATTGGACGACGCGAAAAAACCTGAGGATGCGACAAAAGGTGCCACGGGGAAATCTGTGGAGTTGAAGGCTCGAGCCGGTGCAGGCAAGGGAAGCGGCGCAGAGCCCTTTCCTCTCGAAGTGTTGAAAGACCTATTGGGCTACGATAGAGACCATTCAAATCTACCACTACTCGTTATCTTCGTCAGATCTTTCAGCTGGGACATTCTTGGAGTTAGACCAGCTGGGTCTGATGGACGCAAAACAGTTGAGGCGGACGGCACTACCAATGAACATACTGAAACACCCTCTCATGCGAGTGACGAGCCCGACCCGACGCATGCAGCCGAAGAAGGACCATTCACATCTCCCGAAGTAGCCGAACAGTTTAGAGGAATTCTGAAAAAGTACTTCGACGATGTAGCCACACACATAGTGCGGGACCAGAAACTCATCATTTCTCAAGCTCGTCGAAACGCCGAGGCTTATGTTAAGTCGGGTGAGGTGTTCGAAGACCGACAGGCCAATTACGAAAAGCAGGTTAAGGCTCAGGAACGTCTCATCGCAAATGCCCAAGTTGTCGCCGACGCAATTGGTACCGAACTGCCTGATTTGAAGGATTCGAGTGATTCCCTAGCTCCTTCGAATAGCGCAATTGGCTTAGCGAAAACCGGCGACTTTCTGAGAACTGCGGGTGATGGTGCTGGTATATGGGCAGACGAAGACGAACGCCGGTTCTACGAAAACCTGGTCGATTTAAGAGGCAAAGTTCCGCAAATTCTTTTAGAAGACGGCAAGAAGAAGAAAGTCGAGACGGACGACAAAAGTGGCAAGAGGATTGAGAGCAACGAGCCATACTCAACTTCGGCAGGCACAGAAGCAGCCGATGACCAGTCCATTGCAATAGCTAACAAAACGATTGGCGCGCAGGTCGATGCTCTACTGGCTCGTTTACCCGATCTTACAAGCAAAGACGTCATCGACCAAACAGCCGTAGACTTTTGCTTTTTGAACTCTAAGGCGTCCCGAAACCGCCTTATCAAGGCCTTGACGGAAATACCCAAAGGCCGTAGCGACTTGCTTCCGTCATGGTCTAGACTTGTGGCTACTCTTGGCAAGTATATGCCCGATATTCCCAAGGGACTTGTGGATTATTTAGATGCAGAGTTTCGAAGCTTGCAGCGGAGAAAGGATAAAGATTTCTTGGGCCGAGTGCGACTTAGCAATATTCGATATTTAGCCGAGCTTACAAAATTCGGTGTAGTGCCGGAGCATGTCGTGTTTCATTGCCTCAAGGTCAGCCTGGACGACTTCTCGCGCATGAATATCGAGATTCTGTGCAACTTGATCGAAAATTGCGGAAGATATCTTTTCAAGCGCTCGGAGACTGCCCCAAGAATGGCAAGCTTCCTCGAGACGTTGCAGCGCAAGAAATCTGTACATCACATTGCACAGCCTGAGCGCATGCTTATTGAAAATGCGGTTTATTATGTCGACCCTCCCGAGAGATCCGCAATTGAGCAGAAGGAGCGTACGCCCATGGAGCTCTTCGTCCATAAACTGGTGTATTGTGACATTACGAAGCGAAACTATAGTAAAATCTTGAAGCAGCTTCGTAGGCTACATTGGGAGGAGGGAGAGGTGCGTTGAAAAATTCGTAACTGCTGGAGCTCTAGACGTGAGCGCGAGAGCGTGGAAGTACTGACTGGGAGCGTCAATAGGTTGTTGCGATTCTTGAAAAGGTGTTTTCGAAGCCCGGAAAGGTCAAGTACGGCAATATTCATTTATTGGGCATACTGTTGAGCGCCCTCTATCGCTATCATCCCGAGTTCGTTGTCAGAGTGATCGATAACGTCATTGAGTCAGTCAGCCTTGGCTTGGAGCACAATGATTTCCGGTTTTATCAACGTCGCATTGCGGAGGTGAAGTACTTGGGAGAGCTTTACAATTACAGAATGCTTGAGCATCCCGTCATCTTTGACACGATGTACAAGATTCTTACCTTCGGATATGGTCAGTCACGTGGGTAATGCCGAGACCGATTGTCGCTGACTGTTAGTATAGGAGGCCCTCCTGTCCCTGGCCGACCCAATCCCTTCGACCCCCCGGATGACTTCTTCCGAATTCGTCTTGTTGCCACTATGTTAGAAACGTGCGGAATGTTCTTCAACAGAGGCGCCGCAGGCAAGAAGCTGGACTATTTTCTTTCCTTTTTGCAGGTCAGTGTGACTTCCTCGTCCGCTACGCTACTCAGGCCTCGAATGTTAACTCTTGCTAAACCATCGATAGTATTACGTTCATACCAAGCCGTCTCTTCCCATGGATATTGATTTTGTTGTACAAGACGTCTATTCACTCACCCGCCCTCAATGGAGATTCGCCACAAATTTTGACGATGCAGCTAAGGCGCTTCAACTCGCCATCATTCAGGATCAGAGGATGACAGGTGTCGACAAACCTCCTGAGACAGACGACGCGACCAGTGGAGCTTCATCGGACGATGATAATGGCGATGGGGATGATATAGAACAAGATGTCGAAGGTGATGACGATAGCGTGTCTGACGATGACGAAGCTGACGTGGGTACCTCATTTTCATCGCGCATCTACTTCCCGGTAGGATTTTTTCTGACACTCAGTAGCAATTGGACCCTGACGATGATTCTGTTGACGAAGTTGACTTCAACGAAGAGTCAATTGTCGTCACTCGTCAGGAAGAGACTGTTGACCCCGAGGATGAAGTTGAGTTCGAACGAGAATATGCCAGATTGATGGCCGAGAGTCTCGAATCCCGTAAATTCGAGCGTAAGCCCCTTTTCGATGTTCCCCTGCCTGTCCGATCTAAAGCCCGAGACCCGTCAATCAGCGCGACTCAAGAGCAAGAGCCCTCTTCTCCTATCCGTAACAAAATGGTGTTTTCACTCTTGACGAAGAGAGGAAACCGTCAGCAGGTACGTTATCAAGTGAGATGTATCGATCGCGAGTCTCATTAGGCTTGCAAGCTAACAAAGTTCCTCATCCAAAAAACTCAGACCCGAACTGTTGAGCTCCCTTCTGATTCGACCTTTGCTGTCGCTTTGAAAACGAAACAACAAGCTGCGAAGGAAGAGAAACAACGAATCAAGGATCTGGTTCTTAATTACGATCTTCAGCAACACGAGGACCAAGATGGTAATCATCAACGGAGGGTGCTTGCTGTGTTTTCGGATTGGCTGACAAAATTTGCAGATGAAAGTGACCGAATCTTGGCGTCTCATCACATTCGTGTGGACCGTCCGAATAAGGATCGCAGTCAGCGAGTGAGAAAGCTACAGCTAAGCGACGTTGACTGGTAGAACGAGCGTATGGGATTGAATAATACATAGCAAGACCGACCTTGCTAAAAAAAAATAAGCCCCGAAAGTCCAGCGGGTGTCTCTTGGGCGCAAATGAATGCGTACTGCCTCCGCGGCCGATTCAGCAAGACATGCCTTGGCGCTTCAACTATGCTGCGCGCCAGACCTTCTGGCACAAATTCCACCTCACAGTCGCCGGGCGATACATACATATTCAGCAAGTTGGCTGCGCCTAGATGCGCTCAGAAGCTACTTCACGGGAGCGCCCAGGTGGGGGATGCGGGAGGCGTTGGCCCATTGGCATTCATTGCAGCCTTTCGCATTCTACGATTGCTAGCCATTCATGAAAGCTTGAAGTGTGGCCCGATCGCGTGATGTTTGCACATGGCCCGAAATATTGGACAGAACTGGACTAACGCCAGCCATGTGCGACGTCCACCTGGTTACCTATACGATTGATCTATCAGTGGAACTTGCATAGGCTATCGTGTGGTCTATTTGGCGGAACGAAAAGGGAGACATAGTCACATTTTCCAGTTCTTGTTGCAGTCCGCATGACTTTCTTAGAAGACATGCCTGTTATGGATTTTGCGTTCTATCATTGATTGCCTGCGAGCGAGGCTAACAATGTGACGGATATCGATCAGTTAAAAACGTTACTGACGTTATTACAATTACGTAGTTATGTATATTCAAGGCAGGCAGGCACATATATATACCTTCTTGGGTCATTTCCTAGTTTCCCAGTCTCGATTGTGGCACGTGCACAAGGACAACTCAAGAGTCAACTGACGTCGGCTGCACTTGAGATACAAATGTACGATTGACAAAGTTGCTGACCGATTCCACTCGGTAATGCACACTTAAACCGTCTTGCTGGCGGCTTTCGCTGGTTGCTGCATTAATAGGTACGTAGTGTAACAAGACCAAGTACAGAGCCCCGTTGTTCATGCAGCTGATTTGGAGCTCAGACCCTTTCTTGGCCCAAACTTGGGCGACACAGAGAGGCAATCCACAAGTCGACTAGAGACCCCTTTAAATTTTCCTCTCTCCTCCCTCGTAGAAAATTCTAATCTTACCATGTCGAGTAGAGAAGTCTCTGGCCGATTCCTTGTGCCGCCATTCTAAGACCAAGTCTCCATTCGATCTGCTTCGCGCAGAGTTCACTCAAGAAAATGGCTGTCTCAACTAGTCAGTGGCCGGTTAACAATGTGAGTCCCGGATCCGCACACTATCAAATGGTGAATGTAGATGGCTGCTAAGTTCACAGATCATATATACTGCTATCGTTGGATTCGTCATGCTCACGGCTTGTCTGGAATGGCTCCTCTGGTTCGCCGCTTTCATTTACTGCTTCGTCAAAGCATACATGAAAGCAGAACACTGGTCGATTCGTGCCCTTTGCCTAGTGATTGGCTCTGCTTTCTCCATCTTGCGGTATGTTGACCTTTGCTATTCCAAGAGACGGAGTGAAAAAGACAAAGTCACGGGCCGCTCAAATCTAAAAATTGACTGGCGATGAATCTTCAGTGTCATATTTCTTCCCATTATGCTCGTTACTCTTCCGCTACCTCGGGTTATTTCAAGTGTCTGGCCGGAAGCCATGGTATCATTCCTACAATGGTTTGCTTTCTGGAGCTTTGCGATACTACTGACGGTTCCCTGGCTATTCTGTATTTACCAGCTTGCCACTCATCACTTGGGGCGAAAGAAGAGGATGCAACGGGTGCTGGACGAGACTGCCGCTCCAAAAGCCGTCATAGTAATGCCCTGCTACCACGAAGAGTTCGAGGTACTCATAGGGGCAGTCGATTCTGTTGTCCAGTGCGACTATCCAACGACTTGCGTTCATCTTTTTCTTTCGTTCGACAATGAAGAGGCAGATGAGCTGTATGTACGCACGCTACGATATCTCGGAGTATCGGATGGTCTAGACGACTATCCTGCATGTATCGATGTCGTTTATAAATCTGTGCGGGTCACAGTGTCTCGATTTCCTCACGGCGGCAAAAGGCACTGTCAGAAACTCACATTCGAGCTAATTGATCGCATATACGCAGAGTACAACAAACTTTATGACAACATTTTCATCCTGTTTATTGACTCGGATTGTGTGCTAGACAGTGCCTGCATTCAGAATTTCGTCTACGACATGGAATTGAGCCCGGGGAACTCCAGACAGATGCTGGCTATGACGGGAGTAATCACGTCGACGACAAAGAAGCATAGCATCATCACTTTGCTTCAGGATATGGAATACATCCATGGACAGCTGTTTGAGCGTACTGTAGAATCCGGTTGTGGCTCTGTTACATGTCTTCCAGGGGCGCTGACAATGCTTCGATTTTCTGCCTTCAGGCGTATGGCCAAATACTACTTCGCGGATAAAGCCGAGGAGTGTGACGACCTATTCGATTACGCCAAATGCCATTTGGGCGAGGACCGTTGGCTTACACATCTGTTCATGATAGGTGCCAAGCAGCGTTATCAAATCCAGATGTGTACGTCTGCATTCTGCAAGACAGAGGCAGTTCAAACCTATAGATCCCTTGTTAAGCAGAGGCGACGATGGTTTCTTGGTTTCATAACAAATGAAGTTTGCATGCTGACGGACTGGCGTCTATGGAAGCGATACCCGGTATTGATTCTCGTGAGGTTCATGCAAAACTCGATTCGAACCACGGCGCTGTTGTTCTTCATCATGGTCATCGCACTGATGACAACCACAGCAAAGCTGCACGACTTGCCGGTAGGCTTCATCGCAGTATCGCTAGGGTTGAATTGGCTTCTGATGCTATACTTTGGCGCCAAACTGAAGCGTTTCAAGATTTGGTTGTATCCTCTCATGTTCATCATGAACCCTCTGTTCAACTGGTACTACATGGTCTACGGAATATTGACGGCTGGCTCACGGACCTGGGGAGGTCCACGAGCGGACGCCGCGGCAGCTGATCAAAATACAACGGCTAGGGAAGCCGCAGAGCGGGCAGAGAAGCTGGGAGACGAACTCAACGTTGTGCCTGAGACGTTCAAGCCCGCAAAAGAGGCAAGGATAATCGCTGATGGCACACCGGGGGGCAGTGTTCTTGTCAGCCGGAAGCGGAGCATTGTGCGGCCTCCAGATGCGGTTGATGGCCGATTCTCAAGTCCCAGGAAAACCATGGGGCCATTACATCTTCCCAAATCGCGAGAAAACTATACGATTGAGGAAACCAGAAGCAGAGACGAAGCGGCTGAACTATGCTAGAAATTGACTCATAGCCTTAGGAATCTGCGGGCAGACGAAGAGCATGAACAACATATGAAAAGATATGAGAACGGCAACACGTTACTTACGCGGCTCAGGGCCAACACGTTGATGTCCATGTAATTATGTTACTCTTCGAGTTGGAGCTATTGTTCGCCTTCCATAGAGGGAAGAATGATGTGGCAGTTGCAAATGCATGGACCATAAACGATTAAACCTTCAAGTGGATTGACGGACAGAGGAAACCTATCCCCAAGCTGAAAATGTTATCATTCATTTGAAGTCTATTTCGATAACAAGTAAACGTGGTATCAACATTCTGAGTTTGTGCATTACGCACCCAATAAATTACCTTCCGCGAAAAGCTCGCTGTCTTAATTCAATTAAAGTAGGTACATACATAGTTTGAGCGTAGTTTAATTAGACCAAGAGAGCAACTGTGGTCTAGGTACCGTCTACGGTCTAGGTATACTTGAGTTGCGTGCAATGTTCATAGAAACGCCTCTCCAGATGCACACTGTAGCCGACTCCACGTCCATTGATTGCATCATAGTTCGTTAGCAGATGAGAGCATACACAAAACCCCCTGCAATGTCGCCTTCTCCCCTCCAAGCTTGGAGGGTCTCCTTGTCATCATCGACGTTCCACGAAGTCCGATAAGAGGGCGATAAGAAAGCGTCAACAACTTGCCTAGGTACAAGCGAAGGCTCTGGAAAATTCTTCCCGCTTCGACAAAATGTGGGCGCTTCAGTCATTGGCGGGGCTGGAGTCGCGATATGTGCGGAGTACCTATGTATATACCTACATACCTATGCAACTATAAGTAACTCGACACTTGTGTTTTGTAGAATGTACAGGGTACATGTTGAAGTGCCGCTGGTACCGAGTGCAAGGTATGTACTAGGTACACACTCTGCAGCAGCACATGTACTCCATGAGTCTGTAGCCTGTAGGTATGTACATGCATACATATGTACACCGCCCTGCATCCCAAAGCCTGCACCCCCGAGCCCTGCGTCCCAAGCTGCCTTAAGTTTTAACGTCCGTCTTGTCTGCACCTTATTAACATAATACGTACATACCCACACTGCCGAATTGCGCCAGATCTGCTTTGCAAACGTCGACGTTCAAGCCACGCGAGCGCTTTGGCCCTTGACTTCAATTTTCCGTCCATCACCACAGATATCGATCCCGTTCGAGCTCTCACCTGTCCTCTGTTCACTCTCGCGTTACCCCTCGGTGTCTCGAGATAAGCGATAAAGACGAATAGAACATCACAGAAAAACGAACATAAGTGAGACAAGCTATAGATTCTCGGTACAATGAGTGTTGTGGGTAAGTAACAGACTTCCAGGCTGAGAGAAGCCGGCCGGATTTTTTTTTTCTTTTTTTGGGGGGCAACTTTCCGTCGCATGAAAAAGTTGTTCACGATATGAGGCACCGACACAACGGGGCAGAGACCTTGCAGCCCCTTCATCACCGCCGTCGTCAGCTTTATAGTAATGTAATGGCTAACATAACTTGATTCAACAGGTGTCGATTTCGGAACTCTCAAGACGGTGGTTGCTGTTGCTAGAAACCGTGGTGTCGATGTGGTGAGCAGTCCTCATGAGTTCATCAAGTGTGCGATGTCTACTGTGTCCGCGCTATGTTGCGGATCGAGACCGATGCACGTCACAAGAAGCATTGCTAACAAGCCTCAATTGCGTAGATAACCAATGAAGTCTCCAATCGAGCTACCCCGTAAGTTGACCCTTCATGCGATAAGTCCCTTTCTCTATGCTCATTACCGGGAAGACATTCCTATCAAAAAGCCAATTGTAGCTATGACGAACCATTGTGACGCTAACAAGACAATCTTCTCCCCTTCAGTTCTATGGTTGGCTTCGGCCCCAAGAGTCGTTATCTCGGGGAACTGGCCAAGACTCAGGAAATTACCAATCTCAAGAACACAGTCAGCTGCCTGAAACGACTTGCTGGGCGATCCTTCAATGATCCCGATATCAAGAATGAACAGCAATTCGTCTCCGCTCCTCTCGTTGATATAAATGGTCAGGTTGGCGTCGAGGTTAACTACCTCGGCAGCACCGAGAAATTCACATCAACTCAGCTCATTGCTATGTATTTGAGCAAGATCAAGCAAAATACTGCAACCGAGCTCAAGCTTCCTGTCTCAGAACTCTGCATGAGCGTCCCCGCTTGGTTCACCGATGCCCAGCGGCGAGCTCTACTGGACGCTGCTGAGATTGCCGGCTTGAAGGTCTTGCGTCTCATCAATGACACGACTGCCGCCGCGCTGGGCTGGGGCATTACGAAGCTTGACCTTCCTGCTGCCGACGAGAAGCCCCGTCGAGTTTGCTTCGTTGACATTGGCCACAGCAATTACACCTGCTCTATCGTAGAGTTCAAGAAAGGTGAACTAGCTGTCAAGTCCACCGCGTGGGACCGCAACTTCGGTGGTCGTGACTTTGACCGAGCTCTCGTGGAGCATCTTGCCAAGGAGTTCAAGGGTAAGTACAAGGTCGACATTTACACCCACGGCAGAGCTATGGCTCGCACCCTCGCCGCTGCTGAGAAGACGAAAAAGATCTTGTCCGCCAACCAGCAGGCTCCTGTCAACATTGAGTCGGTCATGAACGACATCGATGTCTCCGCTTTGATCACTCGTCAGGAATTTGAGGCCATGATCGAGCCTATTTTGGCACGTACCCACGAGCCTCTGGAGCAGGCTCTTGCACAAGCCAACCTTACTAAGGATGACATCGACGTAATTGAGATCGTTGGAGGTGGATCGCGCGTACCAGCTGTCAAGGAGCGTATCCAAGCCTTCTTTAGCAAACCGCTGTCTTTCACCATGAACGCTGATGAAGCCATTGCTCGTGGATGCGCGTTCAGCTGTGCCATCCTGTCACCGGTGTTTCGCGTTCGTGATTTCTCCGTCCAGGATGTCGTCAGCTACCCAATCGAATTCTCCTGGGATAAGGCCGACGATATACCAGATGAAGAGACGAGCTTGACGGTCTTTACCAAGGGCAACATTTTGCCCTCCACAAAAATCCTTACCTTTTTCCGCAAGCAGACTTTCGATCTTGAAGCTAGGTACTTAAAACCTGAGGACCTTCCTGGAAAGCAGAACCCGTGGCTTGGTCGATTTTCCGTCAAAGGTGTCAAGGTCGAGGGCCAGCAGGAGTTCATGGTTTGCAAGCTCAAGGCTCGCATTAATATCCACGGTGTTCTGAACGTTGAATCGGGCTACTACGTTGAAGAACAAGAAGTTGAAGAGGAGGTCAAGGACGACGAGAAAGAAGATGGCGAGAAGAAGGACCCAGATGTAAGTGTTGAGACGAATAAGAACTATTAGGCGACCTTGATCTATCGAAGCTTGTGTACTAATGAGCTCGATGCAGGCCATGGACATGGACAAGAAAGACGACGCTCCAAAGAAGACGCGAAAGGTGAAAAAGCAGATTCGAAAGGGTGATCTGCCCATCTCTAGCGGCACTTCCTCCCTAGATGCGTCTCAGAAAACCGCTCTGGCAGAGAAGGAAGCATCAATGATCTTGGAAGACAAGGAAGTTGCCGATACGGAGGAAAAGAAGAATGAGCTCGAGACGTACATCTATGATCTTCGTGCCAAGCTGGATGAGCAGTACGCCGATCTCACCACCGACGAAGAAAAGGCATCTATCAAGGGCCAGTTGGAAGCCGCAGAGGTAAGTCTTGCATGCACAGTCCTGGTCTTCGACGTTCCTTTACCAGTATCATACGGAGGCTCACATTCATATTCTCGATAGGATTGGCTCTATGATGAGGGCGATGATGCCTCAAAGGGCGTCTACGTTGCTAAACTAGATGAATTGAGGGCCCTTGCCGGCCCCATTGTTCAGCGCCACTTTGAGAAAGTCGAGGCTGAACGAATTGCCGTTCAGGAGCGCGCCGCGGCGGAGCAGGCTGCCAAAAAGGCGCCCGAAGCAGAGCCAGAGGCCGAGAAAACAGCGCAACAAACTGTGGACGATCAGGAGATGCGAGACGTCGATGCTGCCCAGCCTGAAAGCGAGCGAAATACTGAGTCAAAATAGACAAAACCTGGTCGGACACTCGAAATGGACGCAAAGGACATGTACGTAGATACTCAAAGGAAAAGGACGGCATGAACATGCTTGAATGGAGGTGAGTAAAATGGACACGAAGCAGGGTCGGATGAGGTGTTCATGGCCGATTTGACATCACATCGGAGATGGTTCATTTCCAAAAGTTGCTACTAGTATAGAACTATCTTGACTAGTCGCTATTTGTTCTTTTCGATCGTGCCAGCACTCATGATTGGATTGAAGTCTTGAAGAGCCCACGGTATCACCGTGTGGCTAGCTCCACTCCATCTTTGTATCCGCTACGTGATAAGTACAGATGTCTGTCACTTGAGTATATAAATGGTAGGCATGCACTTCGTCGTATTATGTCAAGCTCTTACCCGCTAATCACAGATATGTGCGGCTGCCCTGGACCTCAAGGGGATGGGCCACGTAGATCCCGAGCGAATCATGTCTTACTCCTTCGTGTAGAACCTCCGAGGCTTCATTTTTCTCTCTAGTGTTTTCGTGACTACTGATTACCCCTTAGTGCGCAACCTGTGAATATGAGAAAGGTGTTATACCTTCAGCATAAACTATTCTTATTGCTTCAGGCATACTTCTGGATGTGTCGACGCCTGTACAATCTAGGTATAATGTCAAAATCATTGGATAAAGCCACAGAGACTACCTATATCATTCCCCTGGATACAACACTTTCATGTTAATGGGGGCATTCGTCACCTTTCGGAGTAGTCTTACGTAGAACGTTCCCCACTCAGCATAATTTGTTACAGTCTGATCAATCCAGCCTTTGGACAACGTAATATTCCGATGGGAAAACATGGCCTGTACCGTGTCTAGAGTCCCAAACAAGGCGGCGTTCTGTATCTTTACACGAAGGCCACATGTATATCACTCGGTCCCTCCTCCTCTTTGTTTTGCAAGACTTGCACTGCCACTTCTCATTTCATGATGGCTCACGCACGGCGTTGTTCTGCATGAGCTGCTCCGCTTGTCTGGTTTACAAGGAAAGGACGTCATGAAGGCGCCATGGTGGCTGCCATACGGCTTACAAGACACACATGGAGATGGATCTTCTTCGTAACAGTGAATTATGTAGCATGGACTGATATAACGAGGTTTACACTAATCGCCAGATCGTTTACAATGCGTGGACCACGTAACCCCGTCTCTACCTTCTCGTAGACATTCCTCGACCATTGCTTGGTATAGCGACTTCCGTTTTCTAGATAGCAGTTGATACATGTTGTGAAACGTATATATGCACGCAACAGTGAGCCCTGTATTGAGTCGCACCCGACAAGCGCAAGAGTAATGTGCTCCAGTACAACGCAGTTCTAGTTGATGTCGAAGAGAGGCTTCAGCTTAATGATGAGCTGCCACTCTTCGTTGCTGACGTCCTTCCTGTAAAATTCCTTGAGACAGTTGATGCTGGCTCGAGAGACCAGACTGTATAAGCTGTCTGTCTCTTCTAGATGTCGTCCGTAGGTAGGCTGGTGACCACCCATCTCAATCTTGACGGCAACCGAGGGCTGGCCCTTTTTGCAGACGGGGATCTGCTTGTGATCGCGCTCGATGGAGGTGCTGCATGACGAACGAGGATTAGTCTATGCAGGGTATTGACGTGTGTTTTGTAAACAGAACAGATCACGTGGCAATCCAGGGGAAGGGAATGAAAAAAAAGCAAAAAAAAAGAAAAAAAAGGGGGTGGGTGGGGGTGGGGAGCATGATTGCCAAACATACACTCTACCAATGCTGATGACTTCTTTCAAACCAGTCACCGGGTTGTTCTTGACAGCAGCCATGGGCGTGTTAATCTTCAATTGCCCCTCCACAACATCGACGCCTATGACAATAGGCCCTGTCTTGTTGAACACGGCAATAGGTTTCAGAACACAAGGGAAGACCGCCAGCATCTTGGACTCCTCCTTCTTCTTCTCCAACATTTCGTCCATGTGCTTGGTAAAATCATCGAACAAGTGGTAGATAATGTCTGCTGTGAAGACCTTAATCCCTTGCTCGTCGGCATATGCCTGTGCTTCCTTATCGACCTTGACGTCGAAGCAAAGCATCACAGCATAATCCGGTGCCTTCTCCAGCATGATACCCGACTGCATCACGTCTCTCTTGTAGACAGGGCCTATGCCAACATTGGCTACAGGGATTTTGCAATCTTTCAAGAAGTCCAACAAGGCTTCTAGCGAACCAAGCGTGGATGCTTGTACACTGACGCCGCGGCCCGTCTTTTCCACTCTGCTCAGCAAGTTGGCCAAATCAGCCTCGACTTCATCTTCAATGTCCTCCTCATCATCATCAGGTCCAACGACCATGAGTCTGGAACCAGCAACCGCACCCTCGAGCCCGGGTGCACTGATCTTGACACCTAGAGCAGCCTTGACCTCTTTGTTGTGAACGTATTGAGACTTGAGGCGTAGCTCGCGGAGCGGTGCCGGAGTCAGAAGTGCTCTGATATTTGTCTTGATCGCGCCCTCCGTACCACATATCACAATCCGGTCACCTTCCCTGAGAATGCCGTTGGACAGCACAACATCTATCGTCATTCCAAAGCCTTCAATGGCCTTGACCTCAAGGACAGTAGCCTGGACCTCGGAAAGATACATCAGTGAGCCAACCATTCGCTCCTGAGTGAGCTGGACGATTAGCTTCAACATGTCGGGAATACCCTCACCCGTATGTGCAGAGGTTGGCACCAGTGACACAAACTTAGACATAGATTTGTTCTCATAGAAGAGCTCCGAATTGAAACCTTGCTCAGCAAATGCCAGCTTGGTGTCTTCCAAACGCTTCTTGAACTCGTTGTGGACGGCCTTGTTTTGGAGAGCCAGACTCTCCTGGAATCCGTTGTTATCGACCTTTTTCCATCCGTAGAGTCTGTCAATTTTGTTCAACGCGACAATGAACGGGGTTTTGCGATCTCGGAGGAGACGCATCGACTCCAACGTTTGGGGTTCTAGACCATGCATGATATCCACCACCAGGATAGCGATGTTACAGAGTGAAGAACCACGTGAACGCAGATTCGAGAAAGACTCGTGGCCAGGTGTGTCGATGACCAGAAGACCCGGCACTTTGAACTCGAACTCGTTATTCTTGTTTACCACTGCAGTCTTCTGCCGAATGGCGTCTACAGGGAAGTATGTAGCACCAATCTGCTGGGTGATTCCACCTGCTTCGCCTTCTTGGACATTGGTCTGACGAATCTTGTCAAGAAGCTTTGTTTTTCCAGTGTCGACATGACCGAGAATACAGCAAATAGGGGATCGCAGGTTATCCCCGGACCGTGCAGCCAGTGCAGCTTGATGAGCCTTCTCTCTTCTCTCTGCCGCCTCCTTTTTACGCTGAAGTTCCGCCTGACGGGCGGCTGACAGCTCCTCTTCCTCGGAATCGGACTCTTCCTCCTCGTCGTCATCATCTTTGCCATCTAACTTGGAGTTTCCGTCGTCTGAATCGGCATCCAAGCCATCTTTGACATCGTCATCTGAGGAAGCAGCAGCTTCCCAGTCGTCCTCGATATCACTTTGGGCGGCAGCTTGTTCAGCAGCAGCAACCGCCTCCAGTTCGGCCTTTTCACGCGCTGCCTTCTCCTCGGCTTCCTTGAGAGCTTTCTCAGCTTGCACGCGAGCTCTCTCAGCGGCTTCTGCAAGAGCGGCATCCTCATCAATCTTTTTTTGTAAGCCGAAGTCAGTATGGACAGGTCTGAGCTCATGGCATGAGATGGGGTTTTGCTTCGACCCGTCATGAAAACTTACCTTTTCACTTCTTCCTTTCTTCTTCTTGATGTCTTTCGCAACCTTGTTTTTCCGCTCGTCAGCGGACTCTTGAGGCCCCACCTTAATGCCAGCGGCCAACATTTGCTGCAATTTTCGCTCATTGCGTGCTTTCTCCTCCTTCTGGGCTTTGGTGAGGAATTTGCCTTCCTTTTTCAGCTGCTCAATTTTCTCCTTTTCTTTTTGTTTCTTCAGTAGCCTAGCTTCCTCCCTCCGCTTGATTTCCTCTTCTTCCAGTTTCTCTTCTTGCTCTGCTCGGAGTCTCGCTGCGGCCAGAAGGCGTTCTTCTTCTTCTTTACGCTTTCGCAGTTCTTCCTGCTGCTTCTGGATCAAAGCAAGGTGAGCCGGGATCTTCTTTTTCTTGCCTGCAGCTTCAGAGGCAGATGCTGGGGCGGCCTGATCGTCAGCTGTGGCAGCAGCTTGTTTGACCGGATCTGCAGACTTCGCTGGAGCTGTTGATGGAGTCGTCGTCGTCGTCTTCTTCTTCGCAGCCTAGAGTGAGGGGGAAAAAATGCTGTCAGTATATTAACGGACCCCAGACCGTAGAGTGAAAACAATGCACGAGTATCACTTTGCAACAAAAGCACCGGGAGAGAGGGTAGACGACATACCTGCTCCTTTTTGCGTTGCTTCTCACGCTCTTTTCTCAGCTTTTCCTTTTCGGCTTTTGTGAGAATTTTACCAGACTCGCCCTCATCCTCTTCTGCGGCGTCGTCCTTTTTAGCTGCAGTCTTTGCCTTGGCGCCTTTGCCCTTCTTCTCGGGCAACGCGAACTCATCATCCAGAGAGGCTTCTTGGGGAGCCTTGCTGGATAGGTCTTGGGGTGGAATGGGGTCGGAAGCTTCCTCCCCATCCACGGATTCATCGTCTGCGAGACCCTTCTTCTTTCGTCTTTCCTTGTTTTTTCGCAGCATGGCCATCAAGCCACCTCCACCAGAGGAGTCACGATCCTCACTCGCCTCAGGATCAGCATTATTTGTACCTGCCGCAGTCGCGTTAGCGGGAGGGATGGTTTCGCCCAAGTCGGCTTCCCAGTCGTCTTGAGCCTTCTTGTTGCCTTTTTTCTTGGGCGGCATCGTGGCGGCGGTCCAGTCGTGCAGCAATTATCTATCTGAGGTTACAAAGACGTTCCCCGCGGCAACAGGACGGCGACAAGAGAACGGGGTTGGACGAGAGAGAAAAAAACAGTGTTAGATCGTAGTTTGAACGATGGGGCCGAATCGGGACGCTAATTTTTTGGTGACCTGCCTGTCGTGGTCCAAGTGACGACTGGGCATGTAACTAGTCTACGGAATATCTCTTTGGGAGAGAGAACTTTAGAAGTGGGGGTGGCGGCGGGATATCATTCGTATGTACTCCGTATAGCCTACCTATGTAGTAAACCAGTAATGAACAGAATACTCCGTACAGAGTTGTAGTTACTGTTCATCCGTGTATATGTACTCGTAACCAACTCCTCAAGTTAAAACTAGCTGTTCGCGTGAACAGCTTGGCAAGGCTTGCAAGGCTGCATTGCATGTGCGAGATGTGCGAGATGTGCGCCCTTGATAAGAGGCTGCAATGGTTGCGGTTCGATTTGGTGCGCCACGCTCCGCCTCCTAGGGCTTTTCTCGGAGAACGAACATGGCGGGGATACGTTCAATAGAGCAGCAGCATGAATTGCCCAGTCACAGTGAGCGCACATGAAGGAAGATCCGTTGCAACTTGCTGCATTGCGGGAACTAGTATAGGTAGGTACTACTCCGTACGGCGAGATGCTTTCAGGTCCTCAAGTTGAGTGGCAACCCGCATGCGCTGCATCCCACCAAGGCACTTATAGGTACCTATGTACCTAGTGACATGTATGTACATACTTGGGCGTGACCTCGAGGCAACGGTTGTCTGGTTTCGTCCACGTGTACGGTGTAACTTCTAAAGCAACAACCCTGACGGCTCCAAATTTTACCTCTGCGCATATTTCTATTTACTTGCACTGCCTGTCTGGTATTGACTCGCATCGAAAAAAAGGGCAGTAGGTACGTCATGTACCTACAATTTACAGGACAGGTGACAGAAGATAAGCAAGCACGCCGTATCCCAGCCTAAAGTACGCGCTCTTGTGCTGTTCTTCGGTCTGTCCGATACCGTGCCTGAAATCCTTCGTCCATCGGCCGCCTTCGAGCCTGTCAAGATAGTTGCAGAAAAGTTCAAGCTCATCACTTTTCACGACTATCTGTTCCAGCATCCGATGCTTTAGGCATTGGTTCAGCACGTCGCCATTCACATGCATCGCCCCAGGATGCAGCCGAGGCGAGAGATCAAGCCCCTCGTCTGAACACCTACTTTCGGAACATGATGTGCTAATCCCGGGAGGCTTGAAGTACGGACTTCGCTGTGCCAGGGTCTGAGTCAAGCTCAAGAGTCGCCATAGTTCTACATCAATCAAGATAAAGTGTCTGAGTGACCCATCGAGAGATACCCCTAGTACATCTGTGCCTGCATCTGTACTCGCTATGACTCCGTAACGGGGTTGTCCCTCGACTTTGACCCAAGGCGGTCGGCTGTTGGCATATACGAATCGCCGCACTGACTTCGGCAGCAAGCTCTCGAAAACAACTTCACACTCCTTGTTCTGCTGATTCCAGGGGATCCAGATCCCCGCAATTCCACCTTTGGTATCCGAAAGCATCGTCACGGGCCAGCGACTGTCGCTCGAGAATCTCTTGTTCGTGCCAATGTCAATCGTGTGCACAGTCGTACGTGCGCTGCCATCCGTATGTTGTAGCACCATGTCTTTGTTGTTGTCCGAAGCCGTCCTATGATCGATGACTTCGAGAGAGTGCAACGTGGTCAATGCTAGAATCTTGCCATGCGACACTTGCAGTGACGTGGCCGGCGAATCCAGATCATATTCTTTCATGCCCTTCAATTTTTTCTCCGTCAGATCCAACACATCCCAATGAATGGTCCTGTCCACGCAGAATATGATGCCGTCCTCATCTCCAACGATGGAGTAGATTGGCTTTCCAAATAACTTTTTGTACCTTGTCCAATACTGGAGTCGCGGGCCATTAATTTCTGCAAACCGAGCCTCCAGTTTGTTCACAGAGATGATGAGTAGTCGCCCATCCTTCGTGCCCACGAGAAGAAAAGCAAATGTCTTGCCGTCTTTCACATAAAGCCATTCACTGAGGCCATGTATTCTGTCCCCGCGGTGTCCGAGACCAGATATAAACTCCAGTTGATTCTTGTCCTTGTCTGACGCAACAGCAATATACTTCCCAGTATCTACGTCAATGAACTCCAGCGTCGGTTTGTCACCTCGCAGCATCGCTACCACGAGACAGTTCCATGCATGAGAATATATCACTCGGGTTGGTGTTCCGTGAAGGGGAATGCATCGAGGAACAAGAGCGTAGTGCGGCGATAAGTCTGCAAATAATAGCCCTGAATCTGCAAGGACCATTATTGAGGTATGTCCGGCGTGGCCTGACAGACTTAGGCCCAGGCTGAAAGCCGAGTGGACCCGGGGTGACGGCATAGAGGAGTTATTGGAATCCGTCAACCATATGTAGTTCTTGGATTGAAAATGGAGGTGAGTCTCTGAGAATTGCGTCATCATTACAAGATTATTGTCTACGCATGCTAATGCTGCGGTGACGCCGTCGAAGGGGTCATGCATTGGAAAGACGTCGACTGGAGCAACACCCATCACTTCGCTTTTCCAACTGATGGGCTGCAATTCTTTAACACATAACCTGATTGTGAGAAGATGTCCACACCGAGTTCCAGCAACGAATATGGTAGCATCAAAACTTGCATAGACTGCACAAATACTCGTCAACGGCTCAAAGTCGTACAAATCACTCGCTTGTCCTTGAGACGATTGGCCATCTACAAAGACCAGGTCTATAATCTTATGTCAGTCAAAACATCAGTCAGCCTGGGTGCAATGATAGCTTACTTGACTTTCTGTCCAGGGCTTGACTCGTGATGAATTTTCCATCTAGTGAGGATACGGAGATCCAAGAGACGCCATCCACAGCCGAAGCAACAATCACAAGCGTGTTTCCAGTAACTTCGAATATCGACCCACACGTCACCTCCCCTGGAATATCCCAGCTCTGGACAAGACTGGTTCGCATTCCATTGATGGCGATTATGTGTATCTGATACGCTGACGAGCTGCTCGTGGTGCCAAGAGCCACCACGTCATTTCCGCAAAAGGCATGTTCCACGGTTCTATTTTCCATCGGAAGAATGTCTTCAAGATAGTACCGTGCATTGTGCGACGCTGTCATCAGAGATATGCATCTCTCCGTGACTTGAATGATAAGCCCCGAATCAGTCTGATGTGCATCTAAAGTTCGGGAAGCCAGGTCGAACGCAGTTCTATCAGCTTCTAAGGAGTCAACCTGCGCGAGATCTTCAGAGAAACGAAGTACAACAGACGCGTCAGGAAGAGCCAATAAACCATAAAGGCTATGAGCTTTGGGGGTTCTGTCCATAAAGAATCCCCAAGACCGCCTCATTGGTTCGCCTGGATCGAGCTCCAGTCCAATTCGCCCTTGGATTCCCCATCGCCACTGCGTCAAGGTGCCCTTCATTCCCCGGCCAGACGCACTGAAGAGCATGTCGGGTTTCAAAGAATATTTGTTCGACTCTGGTAGCGAACTCCTTGCGGAAGTTGCCACGTCGACAACCGGTGACCAGTTTGGTAGCACACTAACTCGCTCAAGTTCAGTCCTTGGCGCCAGCTACAAGATGAACCTCAATCAGCGAAAAAAATTCATGACATGTTATACAAGATGCCCGAGACCTAGTTGTAGTCTCGAGGGGAGAGGGCACGATCATACCTTCCACACACCGCCAGGCCCAGAATCGCCGCCAATGACAAGAACATCAGCAAAAATGTCGTACGCCGTGGTGAATGCCGTATTAATATTAGCATCGAGTGGCCCCACATTGACCACGGAAAGCATTAAATCCGGGGCATCGATCTCGATATGAAGTATGGCTCCATCCTCGCGTGCCAAGTATATGATGTCGGTCTTCTCAAAGTACTGCTTCCGACGGAATGGTCTGGACCATGCCGTCCAAAGGGGCTCTGCCAAGCCATGATGTAGGCGTGTTCTGCCGGGTGGGTTCGTCGGCAGTGTCTCAAATACGGGAGCACCGGAAAGGCTGTTTTTCACAATGCCGATTTCGAGTTGCGAAACTATCATGAAAGCGGTACTGAACCGCAGAGGAATCAGAAGAGACGGCATGCGGTGTTCTTTGGGCATTCTGGTACCCATGTTTTCCATTGCGAACACATGATTGAGATCCTGACCGAGTTCCCATTCGTATAGCACCATACGAGTAATTGGTTCAGCAGAAGTCCTCTCCTTCTTTGTGACCATCAGAATAAGGATGATGTGACTGTCGTCCCCAGTTCGTGGGTAAAGAAATTGAACTTTCTGGATAATTCCTTTGAAAGCACGAATTCGGTGGGACCTTACAGGATCCAGCGACCCGTTTAGACGATACTGTGCATATATCTCGTGCCTTGGCCGAAGCTCATGTACCACTAGAATTCCGTCTGGGGATGCTGCGGCCATGTAGCGTGACGTCGAATTAACTGAAAGAAGGTGGCCTATGTAGGTTAGATTTACCGGACTTTCATGCTTAGTGAAGACGAAAGCCAGGCCTGATTCTGGTTCCCAGCGAAGGCAGATATAAACCGTGCCACCACTCTCAAGCATCAATACCAACAGTTGAGGTGCAAGAGCTTGGTCGTGAAAAGCATCGCCTGATTCCGACGGCTCCTGCATCAATGTGTCTTCATCTTCCGACTTGATCATAGCTGCATCGTCATCGTTGTCCAGGCCATGTTGAAGCGAGTCTCCAAGCACCGTCGCGCCCCTTATACGACAGCCAAAGTCATCTTTTCGCGCCACCTCGTGAAGTTGACCATCAGGTTGAAGTTCGCTAATTTGAACGAAATGATCCTATTAAGCTGGTCAATGAACTGGTCGAACTTCGAGCCTGATGACTTCCTCGCTTTCGAGGGTCATCTGCAGAGTCAAGCCGTTACAGAAACATGCAATATCATCCAAGGAGCGTTCAAGGGACCGAAATGGTCGTGGAAGTCACGTTTCATGAGACTTCTCTACCTCACCGCCCACGCTGGCCGCTACATGACTGGTTTTACTCGTGTGAATTTTCACGTGTAGTGACAACAGAAAGGGTCAAGAACCTGATGGCATAGCCCGAGAAGGAAAAGCAAATCGTAATAAAGAGCAAACGCAACAACGTACTCCAACAAACGCGATATCGTTGTTAGCTTTTGATCTCAGGCGGGCTGGAAGAATCCAATGAACGATGGGACTCTCTACAACAGTTCGAGATAGCACGCCACAGACCGGAGGATTCAGATGTGCCCTTGTCGCCTCTCGTTGGATTGATGATGCTTCGAGGGCGGCTTGGAGGTTGACTGTCTCGGTCACCCATTCGCCTTCTCTGAGAATGCTGGTTTGGAAAGCCATGATTGCAAAGTCATGGCAGCCTGCCTTCGGAGCTCGAAACTTGGTGGGGAGCGAGAAGATGCACACATTCAAGTGGAATACCCATCAAATGTAGATAACGGTCGTCGTGTTGTTACACCAACCTGCAGAGTCATGTGACGTAGTCTCTTGTGCACTTTATATGAAAATTGTTGAAATTCGATTGCGGTACAGGCATGGCATTGACGATGCCATAAATGCTTATTGAAATGCTATAATTACCTTCAACGCTCTATAAATGGTGCTTTGAGCACACATAGATAGGTACACGGAGCCGAAAAGACCTCTGGAAATCAAACCGAAAAAATGGTCGTGCCCTGTGACACAGTTTTACACAGTTTTACACAGTTTTACCCGCCACGTTGTGGCGTAGCTCCTTCATCACGTTTTCACCCGACCATCTACCGATCTCGTACCTATCCCAAGAAACGAGAACATCCATTTTGCGACGTTCCCTTCGATAATCCGGCTCCAAACTCCCAAAAACTGCCGCACACAATCTTATGGATCTGCAGAGTCAATCCACTGAGGTACTGACAGGGTCAACAAGCAGTGATGGAGACAATCTCGAGACGAAGGACGTGCCGTGCGACCAACAGATAGATCGCGCCCTTTATGAAAAGAAATCTGACGAAATACGAGAAGCGTGCAAATGGAGGGATGTGCAAAAGCTAAGAAGTCTTGCTGAATCGACAGATGGGCTCCTTAGTGATGAGCTACGGAGGCTTGCCTGTATGCATATGTATATGCCCTTTGTCCTCTGGCTACTTATCACGACCTGGTCTCACAAACATTCCGAATATTCGCATTAGATGACTAACTACCCTTATATTGGAATCGCAGGGCCTGTTCTGATGGGGCTCTTTGTCGATATCTCTAGTTGCAGTGCCGGCTCTAGTGATGACGACACGGACATCGACCGTAGTTGGGAGAGGCTACCGCGGCATCGTGACGAAGAACAAGTACAGCTCGATGTGGATAGAGCGTTCGTCTATTATCCAAGAGGTGCGTGTATGAGAGTTTCCCATAAACTAGAATCTTAAAGAAAAGCGCACTTCATATCCTCGATAAATTTCCAACGTCAGAAGTGTCTTGCCATGGGTCTTGCTCTGAAACTGACCTCGGGGTCCTTTCATATTTATCCCCCGCGCAGACAGATCCGAGGCAGACATGAAAAAGTGCAAATCAGAATTGCTATCGCTCATCCTCGAAGTATTACGCCGACACCCATATCTCTGCTATTTCCAAGGCTATCATGACATATGCCAGGTGTTCCTCCTCGTCTTGCGGCCGCCGTGGCGCGCCTCCGTGGTTGCAAGACTATCCATCCTCCGCATACGGGACTTCATGCTCTCCAGCCTGGAACCAACGACCGCACAACTCAGATTACTGCCTGATCTTCTGGCAAAAGCCGACCCCAAGCTTCGACAACATATTGCAACCACAGAACCGTTTTACGCCCTCGCAGGTACACTCACAATGTACGCGCATAATATACAGGCCTATCGTGACATTGCACGTCTTTTTGATATTTTTCTCGCCAGAGAGCCCGTCTTTCCCATATATGTCTTCGCTCAGATTGTCATCAACCGCAGAAACGAGGTGTTGGACATTGTAGAACCAGACATGTTACAAGTCGTACTGTCAAGAGTACCACCAAGCATGGACCTTGAGGCACTGATCGCTGAGGCAACTCGTTTGTTCGACCGCTTTCCACCACAGTATTTACCTTACTGGCGGCATATATCCAGATACAGCTCTTTGAAAACGGCCAGAGACGTTGACCAATGTGCCAACCAGTCCCTAGAAGAAGGCTACGGATATTTCGAAGAGCAAGTCAAACAAGTCCGCTGGGCGGAATTAAGGGAGACAGTGTCGATCACACTCTGGAAGTACCGCCGGCCTATCAGATTGTTGGGTGCTGCCGCGGCGGTCGCCGTGTTAGCCTACGTTTTTCGGCGAAGTCCGTCCTCATATCGCTATCTCATGGCTGTTATTCGGTAGCGCAAGCAAGTATTGACACAGGCAGTGTACACTCGACACCATTCTTAGCATGGAGGGCAAATGATCTGCAGATACCTGAATGGAAACTAGTATTTTTTCCTCACCTTTCTGTATTGCAAAATTCCTCCTGACAATGAAAAAGAACTGTGAGCTTTCTATGTAGACTTGAGATAAAACATTGGACGCTAGAGATGAAGGGTGTCTGACGTTTTACTTTTTGGAAACAAAGGAGGGAATCCTTCCTCAACCAAAACATGGATCTACGGCATCACGCCAATTTAAAGATATACCACTTTCTCTCTCAGCTATTCCGCAAGGTTATGATATTGGCGAGGCACGTGAGTGCAGAGTTGCTTTCCTGATAGGACCTATTGCAAGCGGCATCATGAAGCTTTGGCGATCGAGAGGGAGACGGAGTGAATCACGCATCTTCTCGATGCACTGCTTTCAGTCTTTCAAAGTGCTTCTGTTGTTCCACAGCGACTTTGCCCGTCGTATCCCCAATGATAGTCATAATGAGGGAATAGTTGTTGTATAGAAACCGGTCCCTTTTTCGGTTATCGCCACCATACGAAAGGCTCTGTTTGTTGAGAAATGCCTCGACTTCTGAGCGCAAACGGTGGAGGCTTGCTGCGACTGGTTCGTCATCTCCAGCTTCCGCACTCAGAACCAGGAACCCGTGAAGAAGCTGACCGAAGCGTTGGGTCACAACATGGGGAGCAGACGTCATTTTGGCAGCGTCGCTTGCGGAACGATGGGATTTATTAGGCAAGTTAGTCACTAGTTGGCGGACAGATTCGCAATGTCTATCCATGACGACTTGTAGCCTTGGCCAAAGGAGCATGTTAGTACCATTGATGTAGTTGTCCACGGCAGGCACTTTGCGTCGTTGAAGTTCAAATGCGAGTTTCTGATTCAGTCGAATACAAAGTAAGATGCCCAATGCATCATATGTGTCAGACACGAGTGTCTTCGAAAGTGTTTGACCCATCTCAAAAGTAGACTCAAAAATATGAGTAAAAATTTTGGAGATATGAGAATACGACAAGGCCGGAGAAAAAAAGCTCGCCAGGAAGGTATACTCCGCCGTCGCGTTGTCTATCAGAGCCAAATTGAAGTGATGGAACTGGACCTCTAGATAGCGCGTCGTCTGGTCCTCGTCAGCAAGGTACGACGATAGCGCCGTCTGATTACTCGTTTTGAGCAGGTCTATCCTCCTGCCCAAGTTGAAAGCATCATGGGGTGGACCTGCAGTTCGTGTGCTTGATAGCACAGTTGCCATTCGCATTGTGTCTTCGTGGCCTAGAGTGTCTGACTTATCGATGACGTGAGTCTTGATGCTGGCCAACGCTTGCTGGTATCTGGCGAACTGCGTTTGATAGTACCAACGCATCGTGTTCATATAAGCGCGAGAAATTTCTTCCGCCAGTGCCGCATGACGTCTGTGAAGAAAGCTATATAAATCTCTGTATCGAAGAAAGTTTTGTTGCTGTATGAGTTGAGCATTAATGTGTGGCGATCGGAGTGCTTTTATCTGGGCCACAAGGAAATCTCGAATACGTTCAATAGCCTTCCAGAAATATCAGTATCAGCATAAGTCTTTCGAAGGTGGTCGTATCTTTTGTGACAGGTAGCTAAGGGCCTACGCACCTTGAGCGTAAGCTTTTCTAACAGAGGACCGAGCTCTGCAGACGCTCTACTGGGTTGATTTCCTGAGATGATTTTTTTGTCGTATGCTACCGTCCTCCGATCCAGTTCGCATATAATCTTAACCCAAGACTCGTCTAGCTGGCCCGTGGATATCTTAGCCACAACTTCAGGAGATACGCTCAGCTCTTCCACGACCGGCCCCAAAGCCTTCTCGACATCTTTGCGGTTTTGTAGTCGTCGGTTCAACGCCGCGGAGCGTTCTTGTAGTGATTCAATATCAGCAGACACAGAAGCGAGATCGTTTCGAAAATCAATCAAGTTCAGCTCCACGGAATTAAGCACATCGTCGCAAGCAGTGATGGAACGATGGAGGCCTTCGAATGTGCTTCGCTCTTTTTGATCTGAGTGATACACATTAGATATAGCTTTTCGTATGATATATAAGATGCAGGAAGTCCAAGCTATTAAGTACTGAACGTACAATCTTCCAGGATCTGTCTCTGCCGTGGTGCTGCCTCGATCTCATCAGGCGTTTGGGATGATGCCAATTCCCTCAAGGACAAGCCCCCAAAGTCAACCTCAAGCTCAAGATCGGCTTCCGTGATGGAGCTAGACGGCAGTTTCTGGCTTTCTTCGCCATTAAACCCTTCTTCCTTTGGGGACGTCAATATCTTATCAAGGATATTCAGGGAATCGTTGACGTTGGGTGTTGCAACATATTGTCGTGGCGCGAGCCCGTTTGTTCGACGAGGGTGGGAGAGCAGGGAATGTAAGGAATCGTTGGAGACGAGTGATAGTGACGAATTTCTTGGAGAGTGTCCAGGTCTTTGCGAAGTCACGTAAGGACTCAGAGTGCTGGACGTTCGACTTGGGAGAGGCGAGTACGACTTGCCTCCAGGCTGCGACGTTAACTGACTACCTGATGCAGTGGATGGACCACCAGCCAGCCGGTCCAGCCACATGGTTTGGTGTGGCAAGGCAACTATGCTCGACAGCTAGTTGACTGCGACTCTGAGGGTTACGAAAGCGATCATACGTACAAGCTTCAGTTCTCAAGCTTGCACGAGATGATGACGATGGGCAGGCGCACATCACAGGCAAGTGGTACATTGCAAGTGCAAACAAACAACTTCATGCGACGAGGTCATCACAATGCCAAGGGGGGGATGCTGCGGACCTCGGGATCCGCTTGGATCTGGCAAGCCAATGATTGGTTGTCTTTGCCCGACAAACAAACGGCAGAAAACTTGAAAGAACGGAAGCTTTTAGGTATGTATAATTCCCTATGCAATCTGTAATTACATATGTATATGTGTCATATGTCATGTGTCTCAGGACGTTGGTGATACAAGAAATATAAAAATCATAGGTCTTGACACTTCCGTGGTACGACTTGATCCCTGCTTTGCTGCCACAAGTGCAAGTTGACTTCATCAAGAGTTGGATTGTGTTAACAACGAGCAATCCGCCTGTTCCAGCAATTTACGCGTCTGAGCATGACACGTCAACAATACACGTACGTGGCCGATGAAAGAACACACGTGCATGTTGTGCGATCAGCTTCAAAAGCGATGCCAGCGAAGCCAAGGAAGTGACAAGCCATGAAAAGCACTTCCGCTTCACTATTTTACGGACGAACGCGTTTGTGACAGTAAATACGCGCATGTAAACGTTGCTCGCGATCGCAGCCGGACAACCCCAGGCTCGATGGCGCTCGTAGGCGCTGCCATAATGCTCATGTTGTTTTGTAAGTCGGTATGTTTCTTGGAACGAGGTTCATCAGTTTGCGACAGCTTGCAGCTGTACTCTATAGAAGAACCAGGAAATGAGCGGGAAAGGACTGGAAGCACATGGAGCCATTGCCGACCTTGCCGGTTGCAGGGAGCATCATGAAAGCCAATCTCAAGATTGTGAGTTGTCGATTGCGAGCCATCAATTCCTCCCATGACGGGCTGCGGAAATATGTGAGCTGCTTCAAGGGTCTTCTGAGGCGCTTTTAAAGTCTTTTGAGGACTACCTAACTGTGCCAAACTTGATGTGGTACATACCTAGCCTCCTCCTGTCCTCCTCCTGGTACCCGCCCCAGGGCCCAATCACACATGGCAAGAAAAAAATTCGAGACGGCGCACCTTTTCCCCTCCATCCTCGCTTCTCTTCTCTCGCCCTTCCTTCGACGCTTTCTTTTCCTCCTCTCCACCCACTGTACAACACCCTACTGCCTTTTGGTGTCGCTTTCCCAATTTCTCCCTTCTTCGATCAACCACGTCCGCTTTCTTGCGCAATCCATCATCATGGCTGAAGAGGTAGGTTGCTGATAATCACGCTGCTCCTAGTCCTTGCGCCGCCGGTCTGCGGCGACAGACAAATGTCGAGTAGTGAATAAAACCACCCCGCATACTCCCCTCGTACCTGCTCCGCGATAAAGGACGCACAACGCAAAAATTCGAAGTGATGGCCTCGTACGAGGACGGGCGCTGTCGCAATCATAGTCTGCATTGGCAATCGATGAAGTGACTGACCTTTTCTTCTTGATTCGTTGTAGCACGATGTCACCTTCGATTCCGCCGATGCTGGCGCGTCTCTGACCTACCCCATGCAGTGCTCTGCTCTGCGCAAGAACGGCTTCGTTGTGATCAAGAACCGGCCCTGCAAAATTGTCGACATGTCTACTTCCAAGACTGGCAAGCACGGTCACGCCAAGGTCCATCTGATCGCCCTCGACATCTTCACTGGAAAGAAGCTCGAAGATCTCTCTCCCTCCACTCACAACATGGATGTCCCCAATGTCACCCGTCGTGAATACCAGCTGGTGAGTTCTGACAATCATTTGTCGTCATGTCCGATGTCACTCACGTTGTGGTTTCTAGCTTGATATCTCCGATGACGGCTTTCTCTCCCTCATGAACGAGGACGGTGACACCAAGGATGACGTTAAGATGCCTGATGGCGAGATCGGTGAGAAGATCAACAAGCTCTTCAAGGTCGAGGAGAAGGATACCAGTGAGTCGCTCTCATATCATGCCTCTGTTCTGAGAACCAATGGCACAACGTCCTGTCTGCAGCAAAGAAATTTTAACTTGGATTTGGACACGTACACTGACTAAAGAATGTAGACGTCATCATTCTTACCTCCATGGGCGAGGAGGCTGCCGTCGAAGCCAAAGAGGCCCCCAAACAGTAAACGATTTAACGAAGCCCCCAGCTTGGCATGTCTCTGCTTGTAGCCCTGACCCAAACCCGTCCTGTTGTAGCAAATTGGATGGAGTTTACAGTGGTTCTAGGCACGTCAGATTCCCAGTGAACGATAGTTTTGGGTCGATGCGCATGGAAACATTATACGAACGGAATTGTATCGGCTAGCAGCGCACTGGATACTTACGCAGTCCAGGCGCTGGGCGCTCTTCACCATTTTTTTTGTTTTCGAGTTGACCCAGATTTTGCCAGCAGCTTCAGATCAACTGCACGGCGAGCCATACCCCATCTAAAGATTAAAAAAAAATCAAGAACAAGAACAGAACCCTGAGGCATGTCTTACTCTTGTGCATGATATAGGTCATGGGATTGACCAGTACGCAAATTTGCCTTGACATGTGAAGATGATGGCTCGTGTTCATCTATGTGATGTGAATCATTGTCCGTCTTTGTTTATTCATTTTAACAAAGGAAGGAAGAAAGAAAGAAAGAGATCAAACAAGTAAAACAAAACGAAAAGAGAAGGGCAATGAAAACAATTGAGATATGAAGGAGTGATCAATTTTAAGTTGAGAGACAATGTGATGGGAATCATGCATAATTGCCGTATCTACCATCGAAGTACAAAAGTTGTTGTCACCAATGACCATCGCCTCCTTAGTTTGTTGTACACAGTCGGACCGTCGGTGGGCGGGAAAGCGGGTTTTGACGGCCAACCCAATCCTTATTGTGCGAGCCACTTTTCGACCTCGCACATTAGCCCGGCGTACCTACTACATATGTACCACCATAACTTGACGACAGAAAACATGCCAGCCGGGGCCACATTAGTCTACTGATTTGGCTTTCGTCTTTGGTTTGATTTTTTATGTTCGTACCTTCGATATCAAGGACCCCATTGGGCCCGATACTTCGCTATCTGCTGCCATGACAGCGTCCCTACTCTCCATTTGTGTGTAGATTTGAAATCATGGATGACAGGCGAGAACTTCGCAAAATGCCCCGCGGGGAAAGGTGTCCAGAATGCGGAAGTAGAAAATGGTATCTCCAGGACGGGCTGCGGTATTGCGCTCGAGGCCACCAGATTGAAGTAAAGCCAATGATCCTTGAGTGCACACATGGGCCAAATCAGACGTATGGCTGATATTCAGTCGCAGGGCTTCATTCAATTCGAGGTTGGCGGTGAGGAGGCCATGGGACGGAGTGGCCCTGTTGCAAGGCGAAAAAAGGAAGTGAGAGAAATAGAGAAACGTCAGCTAACCGGGCAGGAAGGCAAGAGTTTGTATGTCGAGGCTGTCCAGCTACTGCTGCGCAAACAACTTGAATTCTTGGTACGAAAGAAGGGCCACAGACCAGAACTCGAGACTGTCGTTCGTGATCTTTGGGATCTACGGATTCGTGGATATGGCGCTAGCATCCATGACTACGACATTAGTGAATCAGAGCCCGAGACGTTCAGCTCGCAACCTGTTGCTGCAGACATGCAAGAAAAGCTGTCGTGGAAACCGGCTTCAAGAGTGCAGAGTTGGGACCCGGCGAGAGGCAACGGTTGGCCATTGCCAAGGATGCCAGAGACTATATCGTTGTGCTATCTTGGATGCCTACTTCTCAAAATTCCCACACGCCTGGCCGACCTACAAAACTGGGTATCAGCCGGAACTATGCCATATTTGCGAGCAGTGAGTTTTATGTGTCGCCCTGAAGGTTTCGTGTAATCGTCATATTGACCAAATCTTGCGCATGACAGTACGTCGAATTGCCAGTTGAGATGCAGAAACGAATGCCAAGTGCTTATGCAAAAGCGCTCAAGCTGCCATTGGCTGGGGGCCTCAAGGGGCATGATTTGTATCAAACTCTGCTGGATATCGTTTTTTCATACAAGGTCAACTACGAAATCAAGTTTCCCGAGATGAATTGGTTTCCCATGCTCGTGCAATACGCTAAGGAACTGGCATTACCAGGTAAGACCAAGCTTCTGTCCGGCTTTCAAGGTGCAAAATATCTGACCGCACTTTAGTTGAGGTTATAAGCATTACGAAGAGGCTTGTAGCTACCTTAGACTACTGTTTCGAGTTTCCCGCCCTCAAGGCCAGAACAACTCCCTTTGATCATCCGGAAATGAAACTGCTCGCTTTTCTAGTCGTCTCGACCAAGTTGTGCTTTCCGCTTAATCACGGCCAGTCTGTCTCGCTGGCCAGTCCGAGTCTTCCCATACCTCGATTCGACTGGGAAAAATGGAAGACAGGATACACAGAACAACTCGAGAAGCTCAGAAGTCAGATCTTAGAACGTCCTTCGTTTGAAGAATTAACTCCGGAGAAGATCACCAATCTAGAGGATGGTGAGTTTGATGCATTTGTGTCATACTTGAGAGATACCATCGGCAATAACAGTAAGTCTATCAACCATTGAAACAAAGTGGTGTATTGCAATCTCGAGCTCACACTTAAGACAGCCAAAGATACCATAACAAGTTTTTTCCCGGTTGAGCTAGATTCGCCTCCTCAACCTTCTTTCCCCGAAGTCATCGAGTCTCAAGTCGAAAAAGAAGCATATCGCGTATTGGCTGAAGCAGTCAAGGCCGACAACAATACTGCCCCCGGGGCAAAAAGATATGAGTCATTCCGAGCTGTCCAAGATCTGTCCGAGACTGCAAGCGTGTTCTTTAACGCGGCGGGTAAGTATCCGGAACAGAACGACAGATCTCTTGATCTTTGCTATGCTAATCATTTGCATCAGGCGATGCTGCAGGTGTACCTCTTGACATGCTGGTACGAGCTACATACAAACTAGAACAACACTTGATCTGGTGGCAATGGAATCAGCCAGTCATTAACAGCGAATCTATAATCTATGCGGGCGTAAATTGATAAGTCGTGTTGCTAGGACCAGGTCACAACCTGTCACCATAGTCACTTCTTATGTGCCGTCTACGACACTTTGTGCCATGCTTCGCACGCAAAATTCTCTGCTGGGCTTGAATATGCCAGTCTTTGATGATATGTACGCGATGTATGTGTGTATGTATGCGATGTATGTATGTACGCACGCGATGTATGTATGTATGGATGTATGTATATATGTATGTAAAGGATAAAAGGTACACTTGCGCGGGACCACAACTTCGAGTGATAAGACCCACCTATTCCTTGATTGGTAATGGCTTGGCTAGCGCTGGACATGTGACCCAGCATGTGACCTAGGGTTTTCAATTCTGCTTGCTTGAGCCCCACCAACTTTGCGCGCAGAGTTGCTCGGCAAGAGGAGGAACCTTCATCATCGTCAGCGTCACAAAATCAGTCAAGAGTAAGTGGATGCATCAGAACGCTGCACGATGAAATGGGCGCCAGTACTGACAATTTACAATAGTGCAGATGTAAGCTCGAATTTTGTGACGACCCCGAAACGATATTTATTCCTCCGTCGATTTGCTGATACTCGTTGCAGTTTCGTCAAGACCCTCACGGGCAAGACCATCACTCTTGAGGTCGAGTCCTCGGACACGATCGATAATGTCAAATCCAAGATTCAGGATAAGGAGGGCATTCCTCCTGATCAGCAGCGATTGATCTTTGCTGGCAAGCAGCTCGAGGATGGTCGAACGCTGTCCGACTACAATATCCAGAAGGTTTGTCTAACTGCGCTTTCAACCCGTTTACGACACACTGTGCTGGGTCTGGACTCGCGGGATTTCGAGAAAACAGTAAACGACGAGCGGTGGCTAATTTACGCGACTTGCAGGAGTCCACTCTTCACTTGGTCCTCCGTCTCCGTGGTGGTATCATCGAGCCCTCGTTGAAGGCTCTGGCCTCCAAGTTCAACTGCGACAAGATGATTTGCCGCAAGTGCTATGTATGTTTTCACACTATACCTCCGGCCACAAATTCTGCAGTCACCCCAATTTCACTCAATTAACAAATGCCTCCAGGCCCGTCTCCCTCCTCGTGCCACCAACTGCCGCAAGCGAAAGTGCGGACACACCAACCAGCTTCGACCCAAGAAGAAGCTCAAGTAAACGGTTTCCCCAATGGATGTGGCGTCTGGAATTTTTACGGCATTCTGGAGATGGCAAGAACAAAATCGCTTTCCGATGGACGTGTTGGTCTTGTTTCTATTATAGCATATGCAGCTCAGACAATACGATCTCGATAATGCTGGAACGAATGATTTACTCCCGTTCAGGCCCGCCGACTTTTTTTTTTTTTTTGAGATCTAGTAGTCGAACTATCATAAGATTGGCTTTGAACCAGTAGAAACTCTGTTTGAAGATACAATAATCACCGCGATCTTGTCCTCATTCTTCCCAACCTCTCGTTTGTTCTTTTGCACCCTTCAAGCGGCCCCCTATGGCTTGATCGTACATGCACAATCTAGTGCCAGCCATCAGCTAAGGACCAGCCCGTCTACAACTTCAAGTTCCCAAGTCACAAGAGCAACTCTGAGTCCATGTGCGTAGATACTAGAGCCAGATAGGCGGTATTTAGCCCACTTGATGGGAAGTGATCATGGTGTACAGAGTGTTAGGTAAATGTGCCCCTTGTAGACGGTCGTGCACGGATAAAGCCCGGTCACCGCTGGCTCCGGGACGAGCGACTGTGTACATGTGTCCCCATAGTGAGTAGGTACATGCGTTACACGTGCCAAGCCGGACATCGACAACTCGCAATGCGATAGGTTTTCTATTCGTCGACTCACCAGCCACTGCGACCGTGTCCAATTGTCAACATATATGCCTACGTCTTGCGGCGGCCTTGTGCAGATACTAGAAAGGATATACACACACATCACAGCGCCATCACCATGTCAGGGTCAGGCTATGACGCGGTGGTAGACGTGGACGACGAGGTAAGAGACGAAACGCCCGCTGTTATGATGCTGTCTTCAGACTTTCCCAGTGTGAAAGACAGAATGGGACGGGAAATCCATTAAGTCCATGCTCACGATCCATTTACCCGCAGGGCGATTTGGGTCACACTGATCTCCAAGAGGATCTCGAATTCCACACCTCCAACTTCAACGAGACATCCCAGGCCGGTCGCAAAGGCGCCTCTTCCGCGCTCCCTCCTCCAGTGACAGCATCATCCTCACCTCCCGGGAAACGTTTCCTGTGGTCCATCTCATTCTATTCCCAGTTTTTCGATGTCGATACCTCGGCCGTACTGCAGCGCTGCTGGGCAGCCTTGTACCCGCGGGCCAACTTCCTCGATGTTCTTGAAGGCAACCCAGACCTATACGGCCCATTTTGGATCGCTACCACTGTGGTCTTGATCCTGTTCCTTGGTGGTACCATCAGTGACTGGTTGTCGAGCAGAGGAACTGCGCAATTCGCATACGATTTCAGGCTCTTGAGTGGTTAGTTCTCTTAGCCCTCGCTTTGCTGTTTGTCCCGACTAGCTTGCTCGTTTCATGTCATAGTTTCGAAGGAGGTGGTGGCCTCTGCTAGTATTGTAAGGACGTGTCTGAAAAAACGGGCGAGAATAAGCTGCAATGATTAACTCAAATCATCTCCTCTAGGGTCTGCTGGCCTCGTTTATGGCTACACGCTCTTCATACCTGTGATGCTCTTCCTCGCGCTTCGCTACTTTGGCAGCGAATCGGCTAATCTCCTCGAGTGCTGGGCGTTGTATGGCTACTCAAACCTCATCTGGATCCCCGTGGCCATTATAAGTTGGTCGCCCATTGAGATTCTGAACTGGACCTTTGTAGCCGTTGGCTTCGGCCTGTCTGTCGCATTCCTGATACGAAATCTGTATCCCGTGCTGAGCGCCACAGATCGTCAAGTAAGCAAGGTGCTTCTGATTATTGTCGTGGTGCTACACGCTGGCCTGGCCATCACGATCAAGATTCTCTTCTTCGCGCACAACAGCCCTGCTGTGAAGAAACCGGCTGGTGATGGTGACAAGCCCGTTGGCGATAACCCAGCAGCCCTCTTGTTCTAGAAGACGAGTCAATTGTTTATAGCTGGGATGTGGCTAGAGTCACATTCTGGCCTCAAGCGAGAGGGGGAAGGTGGTGAAAGGCAAGAAGGAATGCTTCTTCATCGAACATCTGAAATGCATTGGCGGTTCGTTGTATCACAGCTGTCCTGAAACGGAGAGGAAGGGGCATCGGCTTCGCCGCAGAGAAAGGATTTGCTCGCAACAATACAGTTTCAGCATCCAGGACGTCCGTCACCTAACCTACATTCCCTAGAAGTCATAGTTGTATGTTGCCCACAATCTGCTCATATTCCGTCGATCATCTCTAGATGTGAGGGTTGTTTTGTTTCCATCGGCTACGTAATGTCACAATAGAGTGTCATTCGTTTATCGGAATCTAAATTACCCCACTGCACTATCTAAAGTAGACTACAAATGTGCCGTCTCAACCCAAGTATTTCATCCTCATCCCGGGTCCAGCTATTCTCGTCTTGGCTCGACCTCTTTCTGTCTCAACCCTTCAGAGTCTCTCAGCCGGGCCTCCCTCCCTCACCCACTCTAGCCAACTTCCGCGATACACCCCCACGTTTTCAAATCCCATCTGTCTCGCCAACTGAGCCGCTGTCTCGGCCCTTACCCCAGCCTTGCAATAAAACACCATGCCCCGTGCTGGCAGCTCATCACTCTCAAGGGTTTCTTCCTCAGAAACCTCGTGCTTGTGAGAAAGGTCATGGAAGAAAGCCTTGACTCTCCCGAGGGGAATGTGAATTGCTCCGGGAATTTTGCCCGTTTCTTCTAATTCGTAAAGTTCTCGGACGTCTTTTTACTTCGCATTTCCATCGCGGACGCATCCGCCAAGAGAAGTCAATGATTCTGCCTTTCTTGCAATCTTTGTTCACATCTGGTCCTTCCCCTTGGATAACTCCACCCCCAGTCATTGAAGAAAAAGAGGAGCAGAGGAGGAGAGAAAGAAGAAGAACAAGGTCGACATCCACATCCACATCCTGACCACACCAAAGGAGACCTCAAGTTCTCAAGAACAAAACCGGCAGGACGGGGGAAAAGATAGAGAAAGGTCTCTACGCACCAATGATAGCTACACCCATTCCCAGCGGGTTTGTTCCATTGGTCTTCGCTACCAACTCCTTCATCTCCTTAAATGACCACTGCCCCGACCGCAGCCCGTTCTCTGCATGCGCATCCGAGTTTGTCGGTGCCGCCCCTTGCTCTAGCCGCAGCTCGGCCGGCCGCTTATCTCGAAGATGCCTCAAAGGTCTCGCAGTGTTTGAAAGCCATCCCTTATGACAATTCTGCCTGCTTTGACTCGAAACGACATGACATTTATATTCGGCGAGGGCATTCGCGGGGGAAAGCCTTGTCGTTCGAGGTCGCAAAATCGCTGGAAGGATGCTCTTGGTGGGATGTAAAGTGCGAAACATTGCTGCGATGCGAGGTGCGCGGTCAGCGAGTGCCCGTGTCCTACTGTGGTCGAAATCGAATGCGTACGTAGAACATTGTTAAGGATATATCATATGACAGAGTCATTAAATGACCAGGCGATAAGATAAGCACGGGTAAGTTGTCATAGACGGACTGTTGGAGTGGCGGCCACTCGGGAGACCTTAATGAGCACCTCAATAACTGCCTAATCACCATCCCATTTGAATGGCCAAACCGGCCCAAGACATCTTCTTTTCAGCGCTCCAATTTCCATGAGAAGTACTATAATTCGCCATACGTTGTATGATCCAAACTTGAGCCTCACCTTTGCCTCACCTTTGATTCCACATCCCTTCCAGCACGCGCTCAGCACCTCATGGATGATGGACGAGATGAAGGTACAAAGCGAGATGGGGTCAGATACAACGCACCATACCTTATTAGGCAACTTGGGGTGGTGATTAGGCAGTTGTTGAGGTGCTCATTAAGGTCTCTCTGGCCGCACGGGCAATGAGACCATTATGCAGGAACCCCGTTCTGTTATGTATTCAGGAATCAGGAACCCCAACCGACCGCCGCGACCGGCGATATTTTGTCGTGCACGTGACCATCCGTCCCCTACATGTGATTTCAATTCTCAACGTACCACCTCCATCATCCCATCATCCCATCATCCCATCATCCCATCGCAATTTCTCATGAAGCTTTGTATGTAACGCCGTTTTTCTCATGTATGAAGCATTTGCGCCTACGGCTAACGATATACGAAGCGCGTCTACAGTGTTCTCACCATGGAATCATGGATTGTGCCTCTGAGCCAGTCCCTGAGCAAGCCTTTGAGACATTGCAAACATTTGGTTCCTCCGAAGACGCGATCGAGTCAGTCGGCATCGCCTCTTCTAGTACCAGGAACAAGACATTCCAATCCCTCTTGAAGCCGTAGATTGTTTCTGGTGGCTCGACCGGACGCGGCTTTTGACCGGAGATGATCTCCCTCTTGGACCGTACGATCCCTCAATCGTCAAGGGCAAGGGGAGTCCGAAAGGTAGCCTTGGTCTAGGCTCCCGATCGCATCGGCGCGACCCGACGCTGCTTGACAGAGCTCTGAATCAGGAGCGCAATGAAGCATTGCAAAACTCTTCATCCGCGCCGTCATCATTAGCGCCACCGGCGCTTCAACTCGCGCCTTCAGTTCGGAACCGAAAGCGACGTCTTCCACATCCGAAGTTTGCTGTCCCAGATGCGCCCAATTCGCCTTCCACGACCACGAATGCCTCGGCCACAATGAAGGCTTTGGAGTGGCTGGACGTTCATGGGGATACGTATGAGGCTGGTACGCAGATGCCTCGCGCGTCTCAACAAATGGCGCCGCCGTTGGAGGACCCAGAGGTGCCATTCTCACTGGGAGACCCGGGAGACATCATCTCAGGAGATAGTTAGGGCTTAGCAATTGAAGTTGAGGATGGCGCTACCAGTGAAGCGGAAAATGAGGCTTACATTGCAGCTCACAATGACACAGAAGGCGATGCCGTCGCCACTCGGGAGTATTGGGATGGTGCTGTGCAAGAACATGAGGAAGTCAATTAAGTATTTTGTTTTCATTTTCAAATTTATTTTCCACATCTCAAATTCACATTCGATCAATTGATCTTTGAAGCATTTGCCCAAGTATTGTCGCCCGTTAGGTGCTATGCCCCATAGTGTGAGTGCCACTTATGCACATGCATTGGTCGTGCATTCGTCAGCAGCTTTCACGTTCAATAAATGTGAGCCCGAGGACGAGGCATTCCGATGTCACATCCTCTCTCCTTTTATTGAACGTCTTCGTTAGCCGACTCGCCGCTTCATTTCACGATGCTGTAGGAAGAATGAGCTCTCTCCCTCTAGATAGACCGGTCGCTTAGCTCCTTTTATATCTGGATATAAAAGGGTGATCTATTCCGTAGAGACAGAATAGATCAACCATCTTCCTGAGCATCGTTTGCTGCGCCATAAGTATCATGTGCGGAATGGTCACGTGCTTATGACAAATATTGCCGGTACCGGCGATTGGGGTTCCTGAATAACAGAATGGGGTTCCTGCATAATGAGACCCTAATTGTACAGGAAGGTATGCTACATACATGTATATATGTGACATAGATATGTACCTATGTATGTATGTACCTTGTATGCTGCGGCTCCAAAGCAAATGCATACATACATATGTACGGAGTACACATAGGGTGATTATCCGGAGACTGGAACGCGTTTATGCGGGGATGACTTCATGCCGAGCTAAAAGCAACGGATCACTTACCTTGTAATGCTCTACGCTTCCAAAACTTATTTTTCCACCAGTAACAACAACAAGCAGCGCCAATCCTACTTCACATGATATCATGCCCGATCGATCCGAATAAATCATGTAACCGCCTTGTGTTGTCGGTACATAACTACGGTATGCTGGACTTGTCTGACCGCATCCCGATGGATTGCAAGCCAGCTCCACCATTACTCCAGTCCTTTGTTTGAATGCTCTTTGGGCCACATGAGGCGCAAATTTCTCACGCTTCCCACGTTTACGGGTATTGCTGTCAATCTAAATCAACACACGACTAAGTGAAGAATGGGGAATCTCCGATCGTCCGTCAAAGACCCCAGGTGTAAACCTATGCTTGGAAAAAATATGTATAGAATTCGATCTCAAAGCTTGTACTCATTGGAGCAATAAAGACACGAGTGCGCTCCCTGCCCCTTTCTGTCGCCATGGTCCCGGTCTGCGTCGATATTTCATTCCAGGGCACGCCGAAGTGCGATAAACATGTGCCTGAAGACTGAATGATTTAAAATTATGTAATTACCCTTGAATCTCCTCGATTACAACGTCTGATTGATCGTAAAGTCATCGTCACTGTTCTCCTTCCCAAAAAACTCCATGTGCGTACCGTCGTTTCGTGGATCCAGTGCACACTCCTGTACACACTGGTCTTCATGTCGCCACGGCTCAGGCCCGTTGTGTTTGCGTCGTCTTTCAATGACACGAGCCATTGTGGCCAGGTGCGCCATTCATGTGTGGGTGAAGGTATTTCCTTCACTTGATTTTAATTTTTCATCTCTTGCTTGATGGTTGAATCGTAAAATCGCCTACCACTCACGTTTCTCAAACGTCAGAGGGCAGTCATCCTGTTTGCTCGTTGTCAGTGGTCAGAAACTATCATCACGGGTTCATCGAGTGGAACTGACCTTGGGGAAGATGGTGGCAAACACCTTGATCTCTTCAGACAAAGGCGTGGCGTGATGAGTCCACTTCAACTGGCAGGAAGCCTTGCCGAGAAACAGAGCCAGGTTTAGTTGCGCGTAAACTTGACCGAGACAGTAGTGAGATCCGGTCCCGAAAACCAAGTAGTTCTTGGCACCTTTCACCTCGGCATCTCCAGAGTAGTATCTTTCAGGGTCGAAATAGTCGGGGTTCTCGTACACATCAGGGTCATGCAAAGCCATATAAGTGGTGGGGATAACCATGGAGCCTGTCGCAAGTTGTTAGCGCCTTAATCGAGACCACAGGACAACGTGGCCATCCTTGGAAGGAATGTATTGCTTCTCACCCTTTGGAATAGTGTACGATTCGGTAATGGGAAAAGGCTTCTTCACCAAGTAGGGAACCATGAGCACCGGTGGGCGGTATCGAAGTAGCTCTCGCACAACCGCACGCGTATAAGTAAGAGACTCAAGCTGTTCCATGCTGAGTTCCGCATTGTGATCTCCATTTCGAACCTTCATGTTCTCCTCGCGCACACGATCGAGGACGTCAGGACGTTGCGCCATTACCTGGAATAACCAAGTGGCAGCGCTACTAGTGGCATCCTGAGAAGCGAATAGAAACGTGAAGATGGTCTGTGAAATTTCGTAGTCGGAGAACATACGGAGGAGAGGAGAAGGCTTTTCCAAGCTGTCCGAAGCTTCGCCCTTGGCCTCAGCCTCGCGCCAGCGCTCGGACTGAATCATCTGTGAAACCCAGCCGTCCATGATGCAAGTAATCTCACCACCGGCAGCCATGCGAACCTTGCTTTTTGCAGCACACTTGGAAAACTCGAGAAGAACCATGTCCGCAGCCTTTTTACCGTACCAAGTCTTTGTGAACGGTAAAATGATTGGGAAGTTGACCAGCTCCAGAGCAGCGGTAATAAGATAGTAATCATCTGCAATTTTCTTGACGGCAGCGTCAGACATGTAGTGGCCAACAAAGGTGCGACAAGAAACGGCACACATGAGCTCACGGAACTCAGGCATGAAAGGGATAGGCTTCCCGTCGTTCTCATTGGTAACATTGACAAACTTCTCAAAGTATTTTTTATAAACCTCCTCTTGACCCGGCAGGTAGCACTCGAGAGCCTTGCGAGTGAAGAGGCCATTGAGGCCTTTTCGGAAGTCGACATGTGCCTTGCCATCGAGGAACACCCAGTTGTCGTGGCCTAGCAGTTTGTGCGCGACGTCGACGACGCAAGGCTTGACAAACATGGGGGAGTTGAGGACTTTTCGTGCCATATCTCGGGTCGACGCGATAACTACAAATCTGATGGAGGTGTTAGCTTGCGGTGCAGCTAAGGTATCGGCTTCATGAAAAGAGTGAGGACATATATACTTGTGGAAGACTGAGACGCAGCTGAGAGGGCCGCTGGTCCATTTGGCATAATACTCTTCGAATTTGGGGTCCATGGACTGCAGAAACGGTCCAATGAAGGGCATCTTCCATGCTGGTCCGACGATCGAGCCTTTGCTCATCACGTATCTGACTGTTTTCCAAGTCAGCATAAGTTGCGCCCTCTCTCTTCACTTAGAAGCAGTCTCCACGCAATCATGTAGACGGCAATGCGGCAGCAACGCACATTGGTCATAGACGACACACATGGCGAAAATGGTTATTAGAATGGTCCACGGGCTGGCAGCAGAGACAGCAGAGACAGCACCGACAACGGTGTCCAGCTGAGTATGGACGTTCATGTGACCATATTTCGAGCCCGCAGGCATCGAGGTAAACGTGAATGTCGAGCTGTTTGCAGCCATTCTGGATTTCGGGCGCGATGGCAAGAGCTTTCCCAGTTCGCGGGACTCTGATGTGACGACGTGCTGTGCAAAAAGGGTTGCTACTGTGCTGATTTGTCGCGAGGGATGCTTGAGTCTTTATTGGGGTAACGCTTTGGGACAACAGATCGGGACAAGAAATTAGACGACAGATCGGGACAATGGGTTGGGACTAGGTACGGTCCACGGAGCCTACATTTAATTTAGTGGACGTCGTCGGCGCATGGAAAATGATGTGACCAGAGGAATCAAGACTGAAGGCTGAAGCTAGTAGGGGAGGAACAACGGGCTGGTACACGCGTGGTACCAACAATCGTGTGACATGAGACTCGCATGTTGCATGTATGGTGTGGCATTACTAATTGTTCTTGCTCACTGCTACATAGCAGACTGCAGGAAGCAGGGCGAGAGGCTTTGAACTACGGAGTATGTACACACCAGTAGCTTCTCAAGGCACTTGGGTATGGAGAGGCGCATTGGCAAGACTTGATAAGTTTATTCCAAGCTCTTGAGTCTTAGTCTTGACTGCATACCTGAGATCAACGCGCATACGAAGTATATGACTTCAGGATGTACATTTTGTGATGAGGAGCCAAGCGATGGCTAAAGAAAGTATGGGGGCTTCGCTATCCCGATCCCTGCCTGCCCATCTAGTCAGTGGTGACGGGACAAGGGGCTCTAGCGCCTGTCAACTAACTAACCCTGGTCGTCGGAGACAGCTGTATTGACTCATAAGTCTCCGATGTGGGCAAGAACTTAGTATGTACCCGTAAACCGACAGAGAGCTTCTCCACTCCTCATTCGCGCTTGTAACTTGTTCCCAATGTTCCTTTTTCTTCTTGTAGGTACCTATTCCTCGCTCACACTTGCTGGTCGGTGCTTTGTCTCGGTCATCTGCCTGGTAATCTTGCTGACAGAGACTTTGCATTCCCTGCGGAGTAGGGAACGACTTGTCATGCCACGGACACATACACAGTTTCACGGGGCTTCACACCGACAGCGTAGCTGGGAGGGGCGCGGAAATAAAACTCCACTGGGATGTGCGACTCCTTCTCGGCGCCGAACAGCGCACATCGGACGAGATTTGTGGGGGCCAAGTCAGCGTCATACCGTGTGTAACTGTAGGTAAGCACATACCTACCTAGGTGCATAGCCGCCTATGTCCGTAATCCGACAAATTCTCAAGTGGGAGTCACATCTTGCAGTTGCGGCACCCTTTCCTTAGGTACTCCGTAGTCGTACCTACTCTATTCGTGTTCGTATCCGGCGCGCCACGCCGTTTTCTTCGCCTCGCTGCCAATGCAGTTGAAGTTCGAACATTCAAAAAGGGAGCATGTTCATATTGTCCTCACTTCCCGAACCAACTTGCATGCGGTCAGCTGACATTCGGTGACCGGGCTGCAATTATTGATACATACATAGGTACTCCGTACAGAGTACTCCGTACTGCATTGCAGCAATGGTGTGCCTGTGCGCCGCGGGAAGGGAAATGAGCGACGACACAGTGTGATGACGAAAGTTTTCCCGACTGTGGTCAGTCGGCGTTTGATTGCGCCGCCAAGCCCGATCTGTGTGTGCTCAAACAGGGCCCGATTGGTACCTAGCCACCACGCGGAAATTATTGCTTGTCAAGTCTTCTTTCGACGGCTACTTGTAAGTTGTATGCACAGCTTATTGTGCTTTTGGAGCCATGTCCGACGAGGAATCGGTATCACCAGCGCAAATTGAAAGCCAACAAAGAGGTAATGTTGGTATGTACACATATACGTTATTTACAAGTTCCAAAGATCAAACAGGATATGTACTCCGTGCTTCATATGTACTCTGTGTACTTCGTAGGTATGCAACGGAGGTGCCCACGATCCCTTCGGCGGTCCAGAGGCTCGAGAGTCGAGATGAACGGAATGAATTCGATAAACACTCCTCCAGCCTACCTAGGTACTGTGACACTTCATCGCGTTTCCTTCGCGTTTCGGCTTTTACGGCGCCTGAGATGGGGACATGGGGAATCATCAGTCCATGACCGAGTGAGGGCTTAAAAGGTGGGTTTCAATGACTTGCACTGATCAGCGATCACTGATGAGTCCGAACTTCGAAGCCTTCGAATCGAAGGGGTAGATCCCTACCAGGTACAAGGTTAGGTACCTAGGTATTCGTCGGCACTCGCCGTAACGTTTTATCGCCGTAAGAGTGGGACGAATATATCCGTAGCCGTAGAAGTGGAGCTTTTGATACGGCCACCTTCTTCTCCTTAGGTACCTGGTATGCCACACACACCCTCTCGCGTACTTCGCTCTTGACTGAGCAGAAGTTCTTACTTATTATTATGTACTCTCTCAATCAACATCACCTTGCCGTCGACTCATCAGTAACTATTGAACTCTCATCAAATTGATCCCTCTCACTTCAAATTCTTTATCATCATGTGTTAATCCCTGTTCTGAGCTTCCCGCGAATACTCTGATTGTTCACCATATCGCCACCCTTGACGAGTGTGATGGGCATGATGGAGGTCAAATCGGAGATTTACCTGCCTCCCTCTGTGCAGTTTGCTACTCTTGACGAGCTTTCTGCCTTCCTACAGAAATGGATACTCCAGAATTGAATGGTCTTTGACTCTTTGACAAGACCGCCTCGAGAAATTACCGCATGATTCACGGACAGCTCACCGCAGCGCACGTCAAGATTGGTTGAGATCATGGCGCTCGAAGACGCTCTGTGTTTACAGGCGCTCGTCGATGCAGTATCCCGCTTATCGACTGCCCGTTTTGGATCGTGATATTCCAAGGCCAGCAAAAGCAGATACTGCTATCCAATTGCAAGTGCACGAGACCGCAAGTTTGATACGCAATCATTCTTAGGCACAGAAGGAAGTTTTCGGTTTGATATTGTGTCTCTGTGTGTTGCTTTTTCATGTTTTCATGCCCTGCGTGGTGTTTACGTGTGTAGATACAAAGCTAATCAGGAGCCCTACCAAGCAATCACTTCGTGCCTTGAAACTCGGTGTTGCGGTCATAAATCAGGTACTCCGATGGTGAAGAAATAGATCGCAGTTTCGTGACGTTATCCGAAGAGAATGATGCATCTATCTTATGGCGGTAAAAATTTACGGTGAAGAATAGGGATACCGGTTACAGTGTAACGACGGCTCTAGGTAGGTATACATGCCTATGTACCTACTATGTACATGCGTCGTTTTAGATCACACTGGTCACTAACTCACTGGTGCCAGTGGCCTATCACTGAACTTTGACTGAAGATTGCTTCGGTCTATCAGTAGGGATCTGTACAGAGACTGTACTCCTAGACTTGAGGGAAGTCCACACATACTATTCACTCTGCTTGCTATGTACATTCTTCAAGGACTTCGCGTACATAGCTGAACGAAGCTGAGCCATTCCGTCACGCCAATAAGTGAGTGATATCAGGTCATGACTCACGTGTGCCTCCAATCTTCTCTTCACGAATCCACGGTGTTCAGTGCTTACTAGGTACATAGATATTCGTACAACCACCAAGTCCGACCAACAGATGAAAGCAGCAGAAAGCAGCAGAAAGAGGCAGATCGAGGCTCTGTGCCTGCCTTCGCCTCCATTCCATGGAAACAAGGATCTAGCAAAGGCTTGTCTTCAACGCTGTCACCCGAACACATATTCTTTCGTGTTCGTATCCGGCACGCCACGCCGAAGAGCATACATCATGACTGACCTTCGGGGCTTTGGAACATCTCGTCACAAACGTGCCCGGCTGTAACGCACTGGGTAGAAGCGAGGCGTGCATAGTCAATCTGCTACTGCTACATACCGAAGTCTGCACCTTTTGGACTTGTTGTTTCCTTTCTCCTTTCATCCTCGTTCTTCTCTTTTTTTGGGCAGACCAATGAATACCTGGAAGCTCACACGGGGACATTATGAATAACAAGTTAGCTTCATCAGTGACTAGCCCTTTGATCTCGTTTCCTGCTCTTTGCTTTACCTGACCTCTCAGCATTGGAATATATGCCATCGTCCGAGAGCCAAACGCTGACACGACAAAGACTCCCGAGGAATACTCGAAGTACAGCAAGCTGTTCAGCGATGAGCCAGAAACGCAACTACCGAAGCATTCACGATGGGATCGCTGTTGAAATGCGCGACCTCACCGGGCTTTGGTTCAAAAACTGAATGTTCTGGCACTCCTGTCCTTAGCTCTCCGTTGAACATGTTTCTGAACTTTGAGTACTTGTCGACTTCAGTCGCTGTAAACCCGGGCAACCCGCGACTAAGTATACCTAATGTCTTACGTGTAGGTATGTTGGCGTTACTTCCTGCGTTTGCGTTTGTTGCGGGAGTAGTTGCGAGTCCGTACATAGTTGCATTATCCTTGTGATGCCAAAAATACGTACGTATGTACATACAACTACTTACGAGAAAACGGGGCCGACTTCGGGGATCAGCTGCTCGGTTATCTCAGCCTTGCACCCTTGTGAGCGGTCTTATTTTCTCGCTTATCTCGTCAGCCAATCACCATTCACCTTTGTTGGTTGTGGGATGAAGAGTTTTACCTTATATGAACTGGGTCATTCCCACGATCATTTTTAGATAGTCAATGAAGTCTTGGGACGCGCTTCGTTCTTTCTGGTCGAGTTCTGCTTTTGTCCTGTGAGGATTGTCATCTTTTTGGTCTACATCTCGGACCTTTTTTCTGTTGCGTAGTACAGCTCCCGCGAGGATCTAACCTACGTTCTACGCTCTCCATTCTCATCTTGTTTTCTCTACGTACTTTGTACATAGATACCTATGTACTAAAGCTCGGTTGTCGGTACATACATAGTAGGCACCAAGGCGGGGCAAACTGAAAGTGAATAAAAAATTCGAAACGTTCGTGCGAATACGGAGTACATACCTATGTACATATGTCCAATGTATAAATGTAGTACATAAGCCTCTAAGTACATGTCCAACAGCCGGATACACAGGTTGTTGTTAAATACACTAGCTGAGCTGGCCTAGGCTGCCCAGCTCTAGAACTTCTACATGGTGAATCATAGGGGAAAAACCCTAGTACAGGGAGGAAAACCCCTATGCTATGCATCGTCGCGCTGTGCATCGGGCCGATTCGGTCCGACCGCGGTTCCTATCATACACGGTGTTTATCTGCTCGCCGGTGGTCGGCGCGGCAGACGCTGGATGTTGCGTTTGGAAAAAGGGACCCACTCCTCCCCGTGCGGCGTGAGCCGCTAGACGTTTTGGGCGGGGTCCGCTGATGCTTCCTCTTCCCACCTCTGTTTCCTCTGTTTCAGCTCGGTCGGGGATACACAGGTACTTATCCATACCTAAGGGAAGTCATTATGGGTAACTATGTATGTACATACTTCATATTGAGACTCATGTTACCGATAGACAGGATTTCCATTATCGCCTCGAGGCTTCAAGACCCATCTGCTTCAGTCTAGGTAGGTAGGTAGGTATAGTTACTGCGCTCGAGCAGCGGCTCTTAAGTCTACCGCCTACCTCGAGCTTGCGTCTCTGCGTTGCGAAAAGGTACATAGTTACACCCTCCGTACGTCGCGGCTATGGCGGCATCAAGAGTCAGCCCGTCGATTCGTCATAGCCTAACTCCTCCCCACCTCGACGGCGAAGCCTAGCCATCTCTACTCGCCATACAAACTGAGAAACCGACCAAACTGCAAGATCATTCCACCGTTCTCGACATTTCAATTGCTCAAGATGGTTTCCTACATTGTAAGCCGCCACATCGGAACGAGACGAATTGATGACAGGAAGATTAACCCCGCGCTCACCGACAGGTAACATTCAAGGATGACGCCTCTGAGGATCAGATCAACGCGTAAGTACCGTCCAAAATGACGCGCGAAAAGCAGTTGAATATAAATCCCGGAGGTACATATCTTTATCTTACACAACTGCTCGCACAGCGCCAAGAAACAAGCCGTCGAACAAGGAGCCAAGATCACCCATGAGTACAGCCTGATCAAGGGCTTCGCGTATGTGTACTCAACTAGATATGGCAGAAGTACAAGCGAAACAAGTCTTGCTCATCGATGTGGCTGACTTGAATCAAACAGTATTGAAATGCATGACGACGCCATTAGCACACTCGAGGCGAACGAGAACATCAAGGCTATCGAGAAGGATGGCCAAGCCAGCACCTGCTGAGGGCCGGTGTGTATGTACGGGCCTTGAATGGGCCTGTAAGTATGAGTACACAGGAGGGAAGCGGTGTATGTGTTGTGCGATGACTTACGATATGGAGGAGACTTGACAGTTAGTTAAATAGAATAAGACGATGTTGAGTAAGGCTCAAATCCGTGTTGCGAGTCCTCGCGACTCAACGTGCGGTTATGCGTACATACAACTCGGAATAGTCACACGTAGCCATGATGCCATCGTAGGTAATTTAGGTACATACATTAGGTGGGTAGGTACTCCGTAGGCATGTACTCCATACCTCTCCTGGCGATTAGGCCCCGCCCGCTTCCGCGGCCCCGCGCAGTGTTTCGACTCCACGAGTCGTCCACGACACAGTGATCGTGCGGCCTGTTATCTCGACGCCTGCGTTTGCAAGTAGATACTGATTTGGCCTCCTTTAGGCCGCCATAGTAACAGGAAAATCTTACGTACAGCTGTCTGGCAAATACAGACAGAATCTACATCATCAACGCACCACGTCGCGACGTTCGCATCCTCCATGTGAAGCTGGCGTGTAGGCCATGCCATCATACGCACCCCCGAGACGATGTCTGTTGAGGGTTTGCTGTTCTCGCCAGTCTTTGTCTCGCGAAACATCAGCATCAGAGCACTTTTCGCGACGTCGTGCTCTCCTTTCATTGACACCTCTACAGCACTACTCCCAGCAGCACACTCAGCACCATGTGTCGGATGCTGAAATCGCTGCGTTGGCGCAACAAAACCAACATTCCCTTCGCTTGGCCGATCTAGTGCGGTATGTTGGCCATTGTCGCGAGCCTGCTTCTCTTACACGATTTTATTTTGGTATCTCTTCTTCTCCTACTGTCTCAGCATGTATCACGACTACTTTTCTGACTTAAAAAAATAGACACGGCAGACCGCCTATATCAGAGAAGTCCCTCCTCTTGTCCGCCAACTTCACGCTCAGCCTCCTCCCGATCCGGCTTGCACGGCGCATCCAAGCCCTACGCAACTTGCCCTTCATTGTGGTTTCCAACCCAAACATAAGTCGCATATACAATAACTACATACACTCTTTATCCATCCTCTTACCATACTGGCATGCTGCGAGCCAAGGCCGGTCAATCTCGACGCTTGATGACGAAATTGAGTTCACCAATGTGCTGGGCGAGCTCGTTGCTACACACACCAATACGATACCCATACTTGCCAAGGGACTTCTCGAATGTCGCAAATACATTTCTGCCGCAGAAGTGACGCGTTTCCTAGATGAGCATCTCCGGGCTCGAATAGGCACGCGGCTTATTGGAGAGCAGCACATTGCTCTGCACTTGCAGCATTTTTCTCCCGAGGACAGCTCGACATCCTGCCACGAGCACCCGCCGTACATTGGCGTCATTGACACGGCACTCAAAGCATGTCACACTGTCTCGTCTTGTGCGGGGTCTGTGGCCGACATTTGCGAGTTGCGCTACGGCTCTCGGCCTCTCATCTACATTGATGGCGAGGCAAATACCACGTTTGCCTTTATACCCGTGCACCTAGAGTACATCTTGACGGAACTACTCAAGAATGCATTCCGTGCCACCGTGGAGAGCGGATGTCGCCACCCGGTTGTCGTCACCATCGCACCTGAACCCCACCTCAAAGACGAGCCGCCAGGCAATGCAGCCCTCATTACGGAATCGAGCCAAGGACGCGGTATAGGTGGCAATGCCAATGCTCCCGGTGTCACGATTCGCATTCGTGATCGTGGCGGCGGCATTTCTCCCGAGGTGCTTCCCAACATTTGGTCCTATTCCTTCACCACCTTCTCCGACGAGTATGACTTTCCCGGCTCAGGAAGCTCTGGCGCCGACGGCCTCAGCGCTATATCCACGGCTAGCACGGGCGGAAGCTCCATTGCTGGTTTGGGGTACGGTCTTCCGCTGAGTCGTGCCTATGCCGAGTACTTTGGCGGTGGCATCTCCGTTCAAAGTCTATACGGATGGGGCACAGACGTGTATCTACGTCTCAAGGGGGTTGGTAATCTTCATTGAGGGCCGTATCTCAAGGCGAAATGAAAACCAGCCAGACCGCTTTCGAAGCCTTCGAAACTCTTCTTCTTCCATGACCCCCCTGTCTTATATTACGAGCCTTGTACTTTACTTCCAACAGACCATTTTCGCAGCCCACAACAGCATGAATTAGGTCCAATATGCAGTTTCTTATTCTATGTATGACTAAGTCAGAGTTTCAAGTACACATGACTTCTTAATGTTGTTCGCGTTGGCCCTGCCTGTGTTTCTCCTGCCGTTTCCCAGGCGCAGCCACCACGCACCCGGATAAGCGATCCCAACACTCCGCACGTGATCTCATTCCCGAGGGAGTTGAGGATTTGCGAGTTGCCCGCTAGAACGAATGTAAAACGCAGAGTGTTGATTGGGAAAATAGGAAAACACGATTGGCCGCCAACCAGATACAGACATAGACACAGGATCAAAGGTCTCGGCGCTGAACGCATTTTTACTCCATAAATAACTCGTCATCGCGATCGCCGAAGCCTCCATCGCGGCGCTTACATACATACATACATACATACATACATACAGAGTACGTTGTTGCCTTTGCCTTGCGACTCTCGTCCTGATCCGTAGATGACGACGTCCTCTCTCGCGATATCCAGCACTCTACACTCTACATAACGCAACCTCGTTATGTGGAATGAGTAGCGCTTTTGAAACCCCCTTCGAAATTCCTTTGTAATCGCGTCACCACCTTCTTGTCAAGGCCGTTTGACTCATTGGACGTTGCGGTCTCTCTTTGCTCAATGCTCATTCCCAGGCCAAGGCGCTCGGGAGTCGGGCGCCTGACCACCAATACATACAGTCATACAGTGTCGCCGAAGCCGAAGGCACGCGTAGTGGAATTGCTATCAGAGGCGGAATCCCTGCGAAGACACAAAAAAAAGTAAGTTGGTTTGCAGATGAGGTTCATCGTGATGACTGCTTCCAATGGAGAAGTCAAGTCGCAGGGAGAAGAGCAGCATAGATTGGGTGGGTACTGCGAGTCTGTGGCCTGACTTTGGATCAACGAAGAGCAATTGCATTATGCAATGGTTCCGAAGCGCAAATCCCTTCGGACGACCGACTACAACAGTGAGAATTAGAGACAAGATTTGCAGATTCATACAACAAGCCGTGCCACAACAGATGCATAACTCACTCAGGAGCGCAAGGATCAAAGACCAAAGCAGCCCAATAGGTACACAGCCAATTCAGCATCTAGACTATCATTGACACAATCGCAACAAATCTTATTCGATACCATGATAACTACAATATTATTCATTTCATATGCAGTGAATCAGTGATGCACAAGACCCGCTGGCTAAACCAATAAGGCAATTCCACGAAGTCAACCACGTACGAATATCATGATCCCTTCCAGCTACTCAATAATCACCAAACAACAAAAGTCTTGTGCCCAGAACATTAATAATAAAAAACAAATACAAGACGCCGCGCGGTGCAGCACAAAGTGACACCTAGATCGAGAGCTGAGTACCCCATTGCCTAAGATCATGTCTTTGGTCTGAGCTTCTTAGCAGTCTCCTTTGCAGGTTCCCCCAGCATTATATAGTCGCTCAACCCGCGGCCGTCCAGAACATTCAAAATGCAATGATAATAAACAGACGCCCTTGTATGCCCGTGCCACAGTATTTTCCCCATAAAATATCCAATTATATGACTGCTCCTCCAGCTTCGACAGTATTGAGACTCCTTGATCACGCAAGCCTACATATTCTCAAGCTCACGATCAATCTGTCGATCCATAAACGTGCGTCGCTCGCCCACCAATTCGGTCTGCAAGCGCTGTTCTACTAGAGCACGAACCTGTTTTTTCGTCACCGTGTCAAGATCTACCTCCCCGAGAACAGACTGGATGGCCTCCACAATAGCCGTGTCATCTGCTCCGGCATAGGTGCGCTGGAAGTCAAACGACGTCGTCGACTGCATTGCTTCATGACCTATAAGCGACCGCTGAGCACCAGTGTAGCCCATTGCCGAGGATGCTCGCGTGGCGACCACACCGGGCCCGGGTGTGAGGTTGCCCTGGCTACGAAGGTTGATCATGCTGTTTCTGTTTGCAGGCGTATCCTGATACGGCGATGGGCCCCTTTGAGGATCATGTATTTGCGTGCCCAGGGACATCATGGATTGGTGGCGTGAGTGTCCGACTGCGTCGTAGTATTGACCTTGTGCGGTTGTGCTTCGGTTCGTGCCCATGCCGAAGGCAGGCGACTGAGGGGGCATGTAGGGATTCCGTCCACCTATTCCGGTCAAAATAGATCCCTGAGGTGCAGCCGAGTAGACGGACTTGATTTCGTCCATTTCGTACTGGTCGGGGTAGCCCGTGTCGAACTTCTCCTGGTAAGCCCCGCGGCGTCCTGGGATGTTGTTGGCCAGGGCATAATCGTCCCATCGCTGCAGAGGAATGGAGCGAGGATCGTACCCCTCGTCATCGACGGCAACGACCTGCTTATTTCCCTTTTCACCGATAACGATGCGGGTGTTACCCCAGGAGAAGTTGTCCTGGTTCCAGAAAGAGTAGATTGGCAAGACAAATGAGTAAATTGGGAAGGCGATTATGTAGATAATCATCCATCCAATATGCTGCCACTGTCTCTTCAGGATAAAGACCAACGCCTGAAGACCATACACGGCCGCCAACAGGATGATGGAGATCATGGGGAATTGGCCCTGGTGAGTCGCAACGCGGTAGATTAACCATCCGAGATAAACACAGGTGGCAGGCAAAATAATGGTGCCGAAGAGGTCTATAAAGACAATGAAGCGCATACTGAAGCAGCAGAATCCACACATTTCCTTCAGACGCATGAGTTCAACGAGATTGTGGATAGTCGAGTTAATCCAACGACGACGCTGGGAAAGCAGCACACTCCATGATTCAGGGGCAGCAGTTTTGCACTGAGCATCCTGGATGAACTTGAATGCCATGTGAGGAAAATTCTTGGTCATAAGAGTGGTCAGGTATCGATCCTCTCCGAGTGATAGCAGGTTCTTTTGATGAAGAGTGTCCACATCGCAGATGGCGTATTCTCTGATGACAGCGTCCGAAATGATCAACGGCTTACCCTTGTCAACAGTTCGCAGACGATACATGGTGAAACTAAAGAAAGCCCAAATCAGTAAAGAGCGTATAAGCAGGACGAGAAAAAGTTGCAAGTTCAACACACACAGGCAGACACGGGAACATGGGGAGTAAAGGACACGGGCTGCGAAAGGCTCAAGAGCAAGGACTTACCATCCGGGCAAGCAAGTAACGCTACCAAAGAGAGATTCAAAGGCCTTGGCAAGGTGGTGAGAGATGAAGTATTCATACACCTGAATCATCGTCCACCAAGACTTTTCGTCATTCTCCAAACTAGTCTCACCACAAATACCCGCAATCTTGGCATTGTTGGCACAGGCTGACACAAGACGGTTCAGTGAATCTTCGCTCACAGACGTATCAGCATCGACCATGAGCAAGTACTCGTACAGTTCAGGGTCCACACCAATGATATTGTTAATTTGGTGGAACATTTCAAGCTCAAGCGGATTCATGGGCGCACGGTGGTGGACTCGATTGAGGAAGCTCATCAGGAGGATCTGAGAGTCACGTTTGCCGCGGTTGCCTGGTTTCGATTTGCTTTGCTCAGACTCCTTGCCGACCTTAACCACGACGACGTACGGAACGACGTTGCCCTCGAACTCGTACAGACCCGAGTAGACTTTGCCATAGTTTAGTTGCTCGATACCAGGACCAACAGACTTGAATGGCAAGGCTGGCGGGTCAACTTTGGGGTCGACGCCGAGAATGTCAAGGACAATTTTCGGGGTTGGCCGGTCGTTGCCCTGACCCACGATGACTCCGTCGCATATCACAAAGATGAGCTTGCGCTTATTGTCGTACTGCAGTGCGGTGAGGGAGTCAAGGGCCTTTCGCAGAGAATCCTCGCCTTCGGTGTACGCGGGGACTTGGCAGATGACGAACTTGTCTTGCGGTGAAGGTCTACGTTTGGAAGTGAAACGGAGAGCGGAGACGAATTTGATCAAGATGACGGCGCAGATGATGATTGTGAAGGCCAGCAGAATCCAGTTGTTGACCGTGCATCTGGGCGTCTCGCGAAAATCAGTTATCCCCTGGTAAAACATTCTCTGAACACACAACCAGCTGTTCATGACCCTGACGTGTTGCGTCTGATTCGACACGGAGTCTTGGATCACTTGGTCGAGCATACCTTTAATGTCTTGGCCGGCATTGTTCTTCCACAAGTCGCTGACGCTGGGATCGATAAACTTGTACAGGGCAAGATCGTTCATAAGATCCAGAGTATGAAAGTAATCGGTGAGATCGTAGACCATATTGCCATACATGGCCCAGGGGTGTTGCTGGCCGCCCGATCCTTCTGATTTCACCCTGCTTTCGCTCCAAACGAGATCGCCATGGTAGTAATCTTTGATTTTGGGTTCAAACGTGTTCCAATACCAGAGAGGATCGTGCAGCTTGCTATTGACAGTCCCAAAGAAGCCGGATTTATGGACAGCCAAGCCCCACTCCAAGGTCGTGTTTGGTTGCAGTTGAACGGCCTCCGTGATCCCCAGCCCTTTGCAGGCCTCGGTCAGGGGCGGCATAAAGTATGGTGACATGTCCAGTCCTGCAAGGGGCTGCATGACGTCGGCAGTTGTCTTCACGTTCGTGTCGCTGTGCTGCTGGCGCCAGAATTTCGTAATGTCGTACACCTTGCCGTGAATGCTCACCCAAAAGTCATCTTCGCCTTGGTGTGTCTTGACCTCGTCTCTATTCCAAGCCTTGTCGAAGTTGGGACAGAGAAGGCGGCCAAACCATATTATCCAGAAGACGATGAGAGCATTAATGAGAAATATCAGAAGGACCAGAACAAGCTTCTCTCGCCACGCCATGCGAACGTCTGGTCGTCTCATGCGACCGACATATCGTAGTAGTGGCGAGGGAATCCAGAAAGTGAGCGCCCAGACAACCCCCACCCAAGCGCGTCGGCCCATCGATACCTCCTTGGTCTGGAGCTTCTTGTTCTTGGCAAGCTCGGGGTCCATGGCTGACGTAAAGTCGCCGTCTGCGCTATAGAAGACATCGTCCTTGTATGTGTCTCCTTTGTTGCCCAGGCCATAATCTCCGTTGCTAGCGTTTCTCAATCCACTGGGAGTCACTGATGGGGCAGGCAGATGGTTTTGGCCAAAGTTGAGCTGGCTCTGGCTGAAGTTGCGAGCATGTATCAGGCCCTCATGACTTCCGTTGAAACTGGCTGCCCTTCCTTGGGGCGGAAAGTAGCCACTTTCGTTGGCGGAGTACCCCGTGTCAAATCCAGATCCAAATGGATTCGCACCAATGCCGTGCATATTCATGTCGTGGGGCTCTGGTTTTAAATCCAACATAACTTCAGCCTCCCACCACGCAGTCTCCCGCATCCAGACGCGATCTTTGCCGACAAAAACCTCGCCATTACTCCAGCCTCGCTCCATAACCCAGCTTTCAATGCCGTCCTTGCCATCTTTGCAACCCAGAGCTGCGTACCGGCGGACAAACTCGTCGAGATCAAAGTCGGCGGTAAAATCCATACTCCGGTTTCGCCGATTGGCCCATTCCGGAAGTCTCCAAGAACGGAGTTGGCGTGATACAGAGCCAGCTGACCACGCAGATGTCACAGATGGCAGGGCAGCGAGTTGTATGGGGGAGTCATCTGTCGGATGCAACGACAGATGATACCACAAACGATTGGATCCCAGTACAGCTGGTAAGTCAAGTCGACCAGTCCGGCCCAGGTTGATGCCTTCACCATCAATCGGAAACAATAGAGTTCTCAGGAAGCCACCTTCCTCAGCGGCATACGCAATCTTCTCCAGCACGACTTCTCGCTTCTCCAGCTCATGCTGCCGCTCCCTACCCTGTGGCCCCGACATGATTCCCAGATCAGGGCCCACGTCAGACACGGCTTGCTGCATTTCCCGCATGACTGATGAACTAGCAAGTAACATGCTCACACCGTCCTCCACCATTTCCGCGTTGATGCCCTGAGAATCATCAAAGACACAGCGCATGGACAGGGCTTTGCCCAGGGGAATCTGAGGAATTTCTATGACAGTGATGGATACCGTGTCTTCGTTATCATCATTGGAGATCGGACTCCTTGTTACTCTGCCATCTGGTGATTCGTCGCCATTCTTGATACGGATCATCTGAGCGGCGATCGCAGCATTCGCCTTGAGAATGACCCAGTCAACCAGAGATTCGTACAGCCCTCCGATGCAGGTCCAGCGATCTTCGGTACTGCATTGCTTCACAAGCGTCTCTGGTTCAATCCCTAGGAGTCCGCTCACATCCTCACAGATTTCCTCGAGTGCTTCTGATTCGAGGGCATAATCAAGAGTGTTGCCGAGCTTCAGGAGACCCGCCAAGGTGGAGATGAAATTTCTGTGGCTCGAGCCTTTGATACCGATATCTTTTAAAGCCTGTCGAAAGTCGTCTGCAGAAGCAGCATCGTCGGCGGTGGGAAGGTAGGCGGGAGGACTGTAGGTGCCGGAGCGGGCAAGCAAAGTATAGGTGGAAGGCGGCTTCAGTCCGAGGAATTCTCTTTCAGCGGGCGTGGACGCGGATGTCAGGAGATAGTAGAAGACATTGAAGGCACGATATCCGGCCTCGGAAGGAACGTTGAGAAGACCGTTGATCGTGTCGATGCCACCTTGTGACAGAGCCAGTGATGCGCCTGTCAAGTTTCCGGTCAAACTCAAGTTCAGCGTCACTCCCAAAGCCGCTTGTCGCGGGGTAGATAGGTTGTAAGGAGTAACGCATCGGATAAACGGGTGAACAGCGTCCAAAGCCTTGTAAAGTGTCGAAGGAATAGCAAACGGGAAGCTATTGATGAAAGGCACCAAGACGGAGGGACAAGATTGGTGGAGTGACCTGTGGAGGAATGTATTGGTCAGCATCCTGAGCGATCAGATGATGAGCGGACAATTGAATCAGGACATACCCCAAAATGACACACCCATCCTCGGCTCGTCGACGTGCGTGCTCCCAGGCCACGGAAGCAAGATTCGAGTCGACAGTGGGATTTGCCTGTGCGGCCGTGAGCCATGTGTTGACCACAAGACTGGTACTGGACTCTAACTGATAAGGCTGCGAGGAAAGATAGATATTATGAATAGTGTTTAGCAGCGTGGTGGTCGAGACCTGTGCCGGTTGCGGTGTACCGCCTCGCGGACCCTCCGAGGCCACTGAAAACATTGACATGCGGTTCGCCATCTTGGCGGAACTCGGTCGCGTGACGCCCGCGATGGGACAGTCAAAATTGGAATCAATGGCGGTCAAAAAAACGTCGGGTGACGTCCGCTATTCAAGACGACAACCAATATACAAGATGGCTACTTGCTTCATACAAGGCGATTTGGTCTTGAGAAGCTTGAAACGAGTGAGGCTTCGAGCCGCGAGAACGAAAAATCCAGTCGAGTCGCAGGCGTGAAAAGAGAAGCGGAGAAGAAAAATATAAGGTGAAGCGTGCTGCCGAAAGGTGTGATTCTCTTCGAACACACGGCGGCAGGAATTAAGGCGGAGGCAAACAGCGAGCAAATACGATGAGACCGTTGAAGAGGTGAACTAACGACGGGAAAGAACAGCCAAAGCGAGTGAGGCCAGGACGACGAGAATCGGCTGCGATGACCTGCTGGCCGTGGATCGAAGGATGGAAATGTTGATGACCAGACCACACCACTGAAGACTGTGACTTCTTCACACAGGGGCGACAGGGCCCAAGGGTACCTACATAGTTGTACCTACTCGCTAATGCCTTGACGAGGAGCGAGCCCACGCAACGGCACCAGCGGACAGTACGGCGGGCGACAAGATGAACTGTGCAGTGACAGCCACAGGAGCGGGTGCTGGGGTCCCATGTTGCTTGGTCGTGGCGGCCCGCGACAACAACAAAAATAGGACCAACAGCAACCGACAACAACTTACAAGTGCCCGCGCCACAGCATGGGCCCACAATGTCCCATCGGCTTGGCGAGACTTAGGACGAATTGGGCCGCGGCCCCTCGTGTCCCAAACAAGCTAGCATATTGCATCTCCACCACACTTAAACAGAACTTACAAAAGCGCGTGCTGCGCCGCCTCACGGGCCCGTTGCGGTGTCCACGCCAAAACGCCCGGGCGGCAATGGAATATGATCGTGGTCTCATCATGGAAATTCCGCGACGGGAACCCTTGGCGCCCCTCCACCGCCCGGGCAAGACAAGTTTCGTGGGAGACAAGCGATCCCTCACTCGGAGTCACATGGCGCTTCTCGTATGGTCGCTCCTCGCATAGCGTTCCTCGCACGACGATCCGCAGAGGTCTCTCCGGCACAAGTGAGGCGAGACACGACTACATACATACATACATACATACATACATACATACATACATACATACATACATACATACGAGGGACGAGCAGCCCCTTTTGCTTCGGGTTGGGCATGGTTTCGTGTCCCACCCACTGAACGATCAACCTTTTGTGGCCTCTTGTACTCCGTATGTACTCCGTAAATTGTGGCCATTCGCCCCCTAATCCGCGAGGGCAGTTGCGTCAGGATAACCTCATCTGTATCAAATGTTGATCTGCAGCAATCTCTGCGTCAGCTTTTTGCGTTGTACAATTCAGAACACGCCTGGATGCTTGGATGCAGTTCCATGCAGAATGGAAAATGCTGTGACATTCGCTCAGCATGGCCGGCCGCGGCATGGTGCCGGAGATGTACATACCACAGGTCTGCGTATTTTTGCATGTATGTACGGAGTACTCCGTACATACATACCCTCTGGCTCTGTTGTACATTTCTGCGCTTCCCCATGGAAATTCCACCCGACTCGTGTGCACGAGGGGGCCCCAGACACAGGGGCTGTTAGCCTCCACCAAGTCGCCCCCCTCCCCCCTCAGTCGCCCCCGACTCATACAAGACAGCGCGCGCGGTCTCTCCGGTCGGCCGTAATGCCCCTTGCTCGTGTGCTCCAGTGGGCTGGCACAAGTGCAGTCAGTATTGCTCGCAGCGTCTTTCTCACGTTGGTCGGTGCAAGTCCATCGTATTGTGATAGGACCGCCGCCATGGGACCCTCGAGCGGCCGCTTCTTACAATCCACTCCGCCGCATCACTGCACTCTTTCTTGATTTTGCATGTATCACGCTCGCTTCTCCTATCCTCCCGTTGCTTGTTTGCACCCAATCTTTCACTGCCATTGCCACTGCCAATTTCACCTCTCTACAAGAGGTTGGGCGAGGCTGCGGGATCGCCTCTCATTGCATTGTATTAGGCCGTCGCTAAACTCGACCGTTCGGCAACGCCTTCCCAACGTCGGCTCCATCTAGCCAACGGCACAGTCGCTCCCCTCCCGATTTCCGTGATTTCCACGACCAAGTCCCTCTTCTTGTACACTGACGCCATCCTGTGCTCGCCGTATCGCTCGCTCGATTTTCTCCATCGTGACGGCAAATTCAAAGTCCAGCGTTGCTGGAAGTGCCAACCATGGCATCGACACTTCCCCCCCTCGGAGGCGGCAGCGGAGGGGCACATACCCAGCCTTCACTGCCTTCGCTGCCCGCGCATCTTCAGTCAGATACCCAGATTACGGCGCATCTGGCCAGTCGCTTTCACGTGTCACACCCGACGGCAGAATTGTCATCTCATGCACTCGTCTGCTTGAACACGTACACCTCGTCGTCCAAAGGACCGGATGGCGGCAAGCCGGGCAGCGCCATGGCTGGCGCCGAGGATATGGCCGAACGTGCCTGGCTGAGACTCGGGCATCGATCTGAGAATCAAGCCATTGTATTCTTGTAGGCGATAGAAGCGCAGTATTTGACGACCCATTGTGATTAGAATCTCCTTGCTAACCGCGTCGCCTTGAATATAGGGGTGAATCGGGCTCCGGCAAATCAACCGTCCGCAGCCATCTACTGACTGCTCTTCTGGATAAGTCTTCTACGCCTTTGTCCAACAAACTGTCTATGGCCGCCTACGTCTTCGACACCCTCACGACCACGAAAACCGCAACTACCCCCACAGCCTCCAAGTCTGGCCTCTATTACGAGCTTCAGTACGACACATCGGCCACGACGAACCCCATTTTGCTTGGCGGCAAACTTTTGGACCATCGCCTGGAGAGAAGTCGCATTGCTGATGTTCCAACTGGGGAGCGGAACTTTCACATTCTCTATTATATCTTGGCTGGCACCAGCTTGGCAGAGAAGACACATCTCGGTCTCGACGATGGTGTGGACGGGTCCAAGAGATGGAAGTATCTGGGCCACCCTACTCAGCTCAAGGTCGGCATTAATGACGCAGAGGGGTTTCAGCTTTTTAGGACGGCCCTGAAAAAACTCGAGTTCCCGCGGAGTGATGTCGCCGAGATCTGCCAGATACTGGCGGCTATTCTCCATATTGGCCAGCTAGAATTCGAGTCCACAAATAACACGAGTGCGACAGGCGACGACAGTGGAGGCTTCTCACACGATGGCGGCAATACCTCAACCACTGTTAAGAACAAGGATGTCTTGGCCATCGTCGCCGCCTTTCTGGGAGTCAGCGTTGGCGAACTTCAGAGCACGTTGGGGTACAAGACCAAGATGGTCCACAAAGAGCGTGTCACCATCTTGCTCGACCCCGTGGGAGCACGCGGACACGCCAATGAACTGGCGAGGACACTCTATTCTCTTCTGGTAGCATGGATCTTGGAGAGCGTGAATCAGAAAGTGTGCGCCCCCGAGGAGCAAATCGTAAACACCATCTCCATTGTGGACTTCCCCGGTTTCGCCCAGCAGTCTGCAACTCGTTCCACCCTCGATCAACTTCTCAATAACGCTGCGACCGAGGCTATCTATAACCTTGCCTTGCACAACTTCTTCGATCGGAAAGCCGAGATGCTCGAATCTGAAGAGGTCAGCGTTGCTCCCACCAGCTACTTTGACAATTCAGATGCTGTCAAGGGCCTGCTCAAATCGGGAAATGGTCTCCTCAGCATACTAGATGACCAGACTCGCCGAAGCAGGACGGATATGCAGCTACTCGAGAGCTTGAGGAAGCGATTCCAAGGCAAGAATCCCGCCATCGAAGTCGGCTCGGCCACCGCCAAGCTTCCCGGCAGTAACTTTCTCACGGAGAACGCCATGGCGTCTTTTACCGTAAGGCACTTTGCTGGTGAGGTTGACTATCCTATCAAGGGTCTCATCGAAGAGAACGGTGAAGTTGTCTCGGTGGATCTACTTAACTTGTTCAACTCGACCAAGAGTGAGTTCGTTGGCAGACTTTTTGGCCAAGATGTCCTCCAAACAGTGCCTCACCCCAACGAGAAAAAGACCGTTATGCAGGCTACCATCAGCTCCAAGCCCATGCGCGCTCCGAGTGTCATGTCACGAAAAGGAGGAAGGGGGCGCGGGCTGCCATCACAACGTCGCCCGCAAGCACCACCCCTGTTCGACGCGGGAAATAATAACGTGCCTGACGAAGCGAAGAGTCCCAAAGCCAGCAAGGTTGCAAACAAGGCTTCCATTGACCAGGGTGCCTCGGGACAATTTCTTTCATCCCTTGATAACTTGCAGAAGGCTGTGACGGACCCGGGCACGAACACGTACTTTGTTTTCTGTTTGAAGCCCAACGATCGCCGCATTGCGAACCAGTTTGACAGCAAATGTGTCCGCACTCAAGTCCAGACCTTCGGCATCGCAGAAATCAGTCAGAGATTGCGATCTGCTGATTTCAGCTTGTTTCTGCCTTTTGGCGAGTTTTTGGGAATGGCTGATTCAGATACCATCCTGGTTGGCAGCGAACGGGAACGCGCCGAGATGACGATTGAAGAACGACGTTGGCCAAGTAACGAAGCCCAAGTTGGCTCCACCGGTGTCTTTTTGAGTGAAAGGCGTTGGATGGAGGTTGCCCACCTGTCGGAAGGGTATTCCGGTAGTGGCGGCTTGGCTCGCTACCCTCAGACTTCCTCGGACGGGTACGGAAACGAAGGGGCGACGCCAGGGGACCGTGACGCATTTGCCGCGTCCAAGGAACAACTTTTGTCGAGAGGCGACACTCCCCTGATGTATGCTGAGAAGGGTAGGCCCGGTTACTTTGACTCCGATGATGCTCGATCCGAGGCCGGGGTGTCTGCTTTGGGCGGTGGGGACATGTTCAAGAACTTTGATACCCGAGAACAGATGGCAGAACGCGGCAATGAGAAGAATCTCCAAGAGATCGAAGAATACAGGGACTCGCCCAGTCGAAAGCGCTGGGTCTTTACCGTCTTTTTCCTCACTTGGTTCATTCCCGACTTTCTCATCCGCTGGCTCGGACGCATGCCCCGAAAGGATGTTCGTATGGCTTGGCGAGAAAAGGTGGCTATCAATATGCTGATTTGGCTCATGTGCTTGGTAGCTGCATTTTTCATCGTTGTCTTCCCCATGCTCATTTGTCCAAAGCAGAATGTCTTCACTGCTGCTGAACTTTCCGCCCACGACGGGAAAGATGGGAACTCGGCATACGTCTCGATTCGCGGCCATGTTATTGATCTCGGCTCATTTGTCAACACCCACTATCCGCCCGAACCACTTGTGAGCAAGAAGAGTATGCTCAACTATGCTGGCAAGGACGTCAGCGCACTTTTTCCGGTTCAGGTCTCGGCTCTGTGTCAAGGGGTGGACGGTTCCGTGAACGCGCAGGTAACACTCGACTACAAGAACACGAATATGTCTGGAACCCCTACCCAGATCAACTCACAGGATCTCAATTACAGATACCATGATTTCCGACACTACACCAACGACACACGTGACGATTGGTATCTCGAACAGTTGCTTTATCTCAAAGGCAACTGGGGCAAGGGCGCTATTGGCTATTCACCGGAATACGTATCAAAACTTGCTGGAAAGAACCAGAAGATTGCCATCATAGGAAGCAAGGTTTATGACTTGTCAAGTTATATGGATAATCGTCGTCTCTTGCGAGCGAAACCTGGAGAGCAGGTAAATGACGACCCCAAATTGGCCGACTTTTTGGACTCAAAAGTTACAGACTTGTTCCGAACCAAGGCGGGCCAAGACATTACCAAAATATGGAATGCCTTGCTCTTGTCTCCTGATGTCAAGGCTCGAATGCAGACTTGCTTGGACCACCTCTTCTACGTTGGTGACGTGGATACAAGAAACTCGGTTCGCTGTCAGTTCGCCGAGTATCTTGTTCTTGCGGTGTCCATCATGCTGGCTTCCATCATCGCCTTCAAGTTTTTCGCTGCGTTGCAGTTTGGCGGCAAGAACGTGCCAGAGAACCTCGACAAGTTCGTCATGTGTCAGATCCCTGCCTATACCGAAGATGAGGAATCACTCCGTCGAGCCATTGACTCGGCCGCAAGGATGCGCTATGATGATAAGCGCAAATTGCTGGTCGTCGTCTGTGACGGCATGATTATTGGTCAGGGTAACGACCGAGCCACGCCTCGAATCGTCCTGGACATTCTTGGTGTGTCGGAGACGGTGGACCCCGAGCCTCTCAGCTTCGAATCTCTCGGTGAGGGTATGAAGCAACACAATATGGGCAAGGTATACTCTGGCCTATACGAAGTGCAGGGCCATATTGTTCCTTTTCTGGTCATTGTCAAGATTGGCAAGCCCTCCGAAGTGGCCCGCCCCGGTAACCGCGGCAAGCGAGACTCTCAGATGATCTTGATGCGATTCCTCAACCGCGTCCACTATAACCTAGCCATGAGTCCGCTGGAATTGGAAATGTATCACCAGATCCGCAACATTATCGGCGTGAACCCGACGTTCTATGAGTTCATGTTCCAGATTGATGCCGATACTGTCGTGGCCCCTGACTCGGCCACTCGCATGGTTTCCGCCTTCATCGACGACACCAGACTGATTGCTGTATGCGGAGAAACAGCCTTGACGAATGCTAAGTCATCGTTCATCACCATGATTCAGGTATACGAGTACTACATCTCTCATAATCTGTCCAAGGCCTTTGAGAGTCTGTTCGGCTCCGTCACTTGTCTGCCCGGTTGTTTTTCCATGTATCGAATCCGCGCTGCCGAGACTGGCAAGCCTCTATTTGTCAGCCGTGAAGTCGTTGAAGCCTATTCCACCATTCGTGTCGACACGCTCCATATGAAGAATCTCCTGCATCTGGGTGAAGATCGATACCTAACGACGCTTTTGCTCAAATTCCACTCCAAGTACAAGACCAAGTATCTCTTTAATGCTCATGCCTGGACCATTGCCCCAGACTCATGGCAGGTGTTCCTCTCTCAGCGACGTCGCTGGATCAACTCCACTGTACACAACCTCATGGAGCTGATTCCCATGGCACAGCTCTGCGGCTTCTGCTGTTTCAGCATGCGATTCGTTGTCTTCATCGACCTGTTGAGTACTGTTGTGCAGCCCGTCACGATCGCCTACGTCGTGTACCTGATCGTCCTGGTTGCCACCAAAGGAACCGTCGTCCCCGTCACCGCGTTCGTCTTACTCGGCGCCATCTACGGTCTACAAGCCATCATCTTCATACTCCGCCGCAAATGGGAAATGGTGGGCTGGATGATTCTCTACGTCCTCGCCATCCCCGTCTTCAGCTTTGGTCTACCCCTCTACGCATTTTGGCACATGGACGACTTCAACTGGGGTAACACGCGAGTCGTTGCAGGCGAACAGGGTAAAAAAGTGGTCATTTCCGACGAGGGCAAATTCGACCCCGACTCTATTCCTCGCAAGAAATGGGAAGAGTATCAGGCAGAGCTTTGGGAAACGCAGACCTCCCGCGACGATACCCGCTCCGAGGTCTCCGGCTTCAGCTACGGCACTAAAGCTCAGGCCGCTGTCTCTGAGTACGGTCTCCCCAGCAGACCGACTTCTACGACGGGCTTCATGGCGCACCACAATCCGTATGAATCGCGCAATAACTCGCGCATGTCTCTGGCGCCGTCGGAGCTGGGACAACTCCACATGAGTCAGTATGGGGGCTCGCAGTTCTTTAACCCGGATGACATGGTGGGTTTGCCGAGTGATGATGCGCTTTTGGCGGAGATTCGAGATATACTCAAGACAGCGGATCTTATGACTGTGACGAAGAAGGGTATCAAGCAGGAGCTGGAGCGTCGGTTTGATGTGCCGCTGGATGCGAAGCGAGCCTACATTAACAGTGGTGCGTACCCCTGTTGCTTCAATCTCGTTTCTATTACTCTGTCTTGTGTGCTTTGCTAATTTGACTTCAACAGCGACCGAGGCTCTTCTTTCCGGGCAACTCTGAACGGAATCATGGATAACGAGATTTACTGTAATACCTCAACTATATCGAACGCAGTTGACTTGGCTCGACTTGTCGTAATTCTACGCTAATCCTGAAAAGGAGAATCATGTGTGCTTGGCTAGTATCTATTTGCACATTTTGTATTTGTTCTGCATCTATTGTTTTTCCATGCTGTTTGGAGTCGGGGAATCATTGAAAATTGGTCTCATTTGGATAGAAAACGGGATTTGAACGACGTGAAAGAGATGCATTTGTGTAGCAAGTATCTTGAATTTGAAACACTGGAGGAGTGTATATGCATGGATATGAATGGGTATATAATCATCTAATATATGCATGGATACATGATACGTGTGGTATCATCCTAATCTATCAAGGTAATGCGGTCAATTACGATACTATCTCGTCGTCTTATGAATGTAACTATTCTCGTGCAGAACAAGGCCTTTCTTTGGCATAAAGTACACTCCTTCGACCCGGCTTCCTTTCCTGCTTTCTTGTTGCTTGTCAATTATCATGTCCATCCTGCCGTAAACATTGCCGATAGCCTAACCTGTCTTCCGCCACCCGTTCCTCTCGCTCCTTATCAATGACAAGGACCCGTGGTTTTGCGGCCCCTACGACATTCCGCAAACCATATAAACACATCCACGTCGCTGCCTGCCGCCGAATCTCGCCATCTACGAGACTACGACCCATGATTTCGAACGCCGGCAACTTTCTCTGAAATCCATCACCGCCATCTCACTAGTGTCTCTATTCGAAAGGGTACCTGTAGCCTGTAGGGTTGCCAGTGTATCCATCCAACGGATAGTACATAACAAACGGCTCACGCAAGGGACGATGTTGCACAGTTGCACAGAGACAACAGCATTCAAACCGCAGCAGAGAAACTCTGAGACGGACGACCTCCATACATTGCTCCTCCCCGTATATACCAGTCATCAGTAGCATCAAAGTAAGCACGGTCAAATATGCACGCAAATGCTCTTTATTCTTCGCTAACGACGCCTCTACATAAAGTCAAATCAAAAATTCGCAGAAGGAAGGCCATCACTCTTGTCGGTTTCTTCCCCCGATATTGACTTAATGACCTCCTCAACCCCCCCTTTACTCCACGCACGAACCCTATCCTGATCGCAAGTCTGCCATGCTCTCCTCATCAGAGCCTCGTACATCACAACATCATCTTCCACGGGACACGCCGCGCGGTGAGAATCGAGCCAACTAATAAGACCGAATCGAGTCACCAGCGTGGTGCTACCTGCCTCGATGCACGTCGCCCGGTAGATCAGTCTCAAGAGTCTGGTACGCAGAGCAGTCCGCAGATAGGGATTACTCCCGAGGGAGAGCAGCTTTTCGAACCAGCGCTTCTTGTGGAAGACGCCGAGATCAAAGGGGGTTTTCAGGCTGTCGAGGAGATAGGTAAGCAGCCAGGTGAGTTCCGTATAGTACTTATCGTCGTCCGAGGGCGTTCCGTGAAGAATGTCGTGCGCGAGCGGCACCTTGTCGGGACCCCAGACTGGGCTGCGGGTCAGGTATGAGTTTACCTTGGGGAAAAGGGGATGCAACGGGTTTTTGAGCACGTCGAGGCCGTGGATGGCGAAGGCGGTCAAGGCAGACGGGACGGGCCCTTGGTCGACCAGCGGTTTGGAAGATTCGGCTATTTCGGAGAGAAGGAGCCAGATTTGCATCTTGTCCTCATACGAGGACTCCTTGATCTGCATAGCCATTTTTAGAATGCTGGTGAGGGCTTCTTTGCGCAAGTTGATGTGTTCCGAGGTGAGCAGTCGGATCAGCCCGGCTGTGTGCCCATCTTCCACCATGTCTTCCACGCTTCTAGATGCCCATCTTGTAAGAGCTGTCGCGTCTTCAACCGGTGATAATGGCGTATGGAGCAATGCCTCTAGGTCTTCTTGGCTCAAGGTTCGTTTGCCTGCTCCAGACTCTCTACTCGAAGTGTGCTTATTGCGGGTCCATTCTATGTGGCACTTCTTCAGCTTTTTCGTCTGTTTACTACCTCCGAGCGCAGGTAGCGGGGCAGGAGAAGATGCGAAATGCTTCTCTGCTTCCTTGTGCAGCACGAGCAGAAAGTCATCCTCGTCGCCCGACAGTTGAACCGCGATGAAGTACAGCGAAACAAAGCTGGCGAGATGGCTGGCTGTCTCCTGGTCGGCTGCGCTGAGAGCGAATGGCAATTGCTCCAAGATGGCGATATGCAGCAGTGAAGAGGTTTCTGTAGTTGCGGGCGATCCTTCGTTTAAATCATAGCCCTTCATCAGATCGAGGTACTTGATGGGAGAGGTGGCGCAGCGACTGACACAATTGTCGAGAAACAGCCAGATACTCGCCATGCCTGCAGAACCCTCATCATCAGTCATGCAAGTGAGTGCTTGTATGAGAGGTTTCAAGGCCTTAAAATCTGTTACCACCTGGTTCTCAACAGCGACGTCTCCTAAAACAGTCTTGAGCTCATCCAGCGTCGTCTCACTGTCACCGCTACACAGCATCTTGAGTAGGGCACAAAAGGGCGAAGAGGATCCATTCCCTTGTCCCAGCGACTCGAGCTTGGCGAACCATCGCATGCCTGGAGAGTAACTTGCGATGGAGACAAGGTTTTCCAGTTCCATCGCACCAAGCCTCTTGCCCTTAGCTTCATCATCAGTCGTCCCATCAAGCCGTTGCAGCGCGCCAACAAAGAAGGGCGACACGTCAAAGTTGGCGGCCAAGGCAACCCGGGGAATGACTTGGTAATAAAGTCGCAGGAGACGACTCGTCAGAGTCTTGTGTAGGACATTCTCGGCAGGGATGGCTTTGTAGCATCGTACTACCTCCTTCATATCCGGTATTCGCTGACAAAACATGTCGATAATCCGCCGACTGGCATCTTTCCACAGTGTACTCTTGCCTTTGGAGGCGCCTTCGAGCATTTTCATTACTGTCGAGAGTTTCTCTAGCGCCGCAACAAGAATTCTGGTCGCGAAGAACGATGTCAGATGTGACTGAGGAGATAAACAGCGAACCAACACTTTCTGATTAATCGGTCGCGGAATGACGTTGTCGAGTAGTATTGAAGTGGGAGGAGGCATGGCTGCATAGTGAGCTGGATCACCAAATGAGGCCGGCAATGGAATCATCATGGTATCGAACAGGAAGGCAGCATAGCCTATCCATGTCATAGAGAGCTTTGGCTCAAAAGTGAACGATTGATTGTTGTAGAAGTAGTCAGAAATTAGCTCCGGAGCGGCGGTGAAGATGGCCACCAGAAGTTTGCAATGCTTCAGGCTGGACCATGGTCGGAGCTTGCTGGCGAACTCGGAGAGAACAAAGTTATAGACAGGAACACCATCTCTCAGTTTGCCTTCCCACGGATCGCCGGTCTCCTGATCGCTTACCCGCTGAGCAGACAATGCCGAAAACTCATCATCAGCCTCTTTTGGATACAGGCCACGATATGGATACAGTATTCCAGAAGTGGAATCAGTGCAGGCATACGTAAGAAATTCGTGTGCTTTTTCGGAGATGAGCTCTCTCTCGTCCGTGTCGGCCGCGCCGTGCGCGTATGTGTATAGAGACAGAAGGCGCATCAACATTTTGGTGTTGAATGCTCGGAATTTGACTTCGCGGGGGATCTTGCTGTCCATTAATATATGAGCCTTAAGAGACTCAAGGAGCTCGAGTACAAGATGAGGAGGATCATTCTTCATCATATAAGTCAAGTGTGATAGCAGATCCTTTTGAGAAAGGAGCTCTCTTCGGCCTTCTGAATGCAGATACTTTAGACAGCTGAGAAGGAAGCGCACGGCATTAGCCCTTATTGACGTCTTTTTTGTATCTTCCTGGTTTTCTCCCAAGTACCCCATCTCCAGATTCCGTCCTAGCGCTGTGAAGGTATAGGTCCTAGCTCGAACGAAGCGTTTTGCGAATGCGCCCCCATCGAAGCACACAGCCTCGCGCAGTAAGCGTAATGTTGGGGAGATTATGAAGCCCTTGGATTTCTCCGACGCCAAGTTTTTCGCAATCGCTTTAAGCTGTGGTTCTTGCAGCAAAGTTTGACAGATTCCGTTGCCGTATGGCACAAGTTGTAGCGAGTCTGAGATAATGTGGAGAAGAAGGGCTAGGTTGACCGCAACCGCCGATATTACGTCCTCGTCATTGACCTGAATGGCGAAAGACCACATCTCCATAATATCGTGCAGATGAACGGCATCTTGGTCGCCATCGTTGCGAGGCTTCACGGTATCCAAGTAGCTCTGTAGAAGTGCGAGCTTGGACTCTCGATATTTATCGGTGGCAAGGATATCGTCGAGGAATTTCTTGAGGGATTGGAGGCCTGAAAGTCTCTAAGCATCAGCTATCAAGTATCCATCATGGCTGTTGAGCAGGGAAGTCTGGCCAAGGATAATACGGACCGTGTCGAGCATTCCTCATGTCCTGATCAAAGGTCAGAAGCCTGCGCAACTGTTCACCCGAAGTAACATCCTCGCCAGTCGGGGCATCCTGTGTCAGCTTCTGGCGCTTGCGGAAAGCTGCGGCGCCATCTATGCTCTGAGAAGATCGCTTGGACATCTGCGATTTGTTGAGGCGACAGAGGATAATGCGACTCGACCTTGAATGTGGAACACGCCCAGCGCATGAACATACGCCAATTCTGCCGTTTTTCCTGAGATTTTGAGGTTCTGCCAGTACTCACCGCAGGCCCACTGTCCCAAGATGGACCTTTCCGTGTTACCCCTGCAGGAACGCTAGATTGCCTGCATGGACTTACGTAAGCTCGCTTCCAGATCTCCGTAAGACGTGGATCCAGTTTGGACTTTGGAGGCGCTCGACGAATAAGTATTCCATCCGCATAGATCCCAGCACGAAGAAGGGCGATCTCACTAAGGTCAAATAAGAGATGAGTCTCGCATAGGTACTGAGGTGTCAGAGACTTCAGACTCAGAGGTGAACATGAGCGCAGACTGTTACGGCAGACACGAGTACCAGCGATTGCCTCATCGAGCCCAATCGGCCACCTGACGCTCTTTGTCTTTTGTACATACCCAATGAGGCCCCTAGTTGCTCCGAGCGTTCACTATCCGGCCGTTATTCACGCCATCCGGTATCTTGCAACTCCAATTTGTCAACGTCAAGCTGTTGTTCAGTATTGAGCCTAGCCGCCGGTTTCCACTTGGGTTTGGGTTCTTTGTATTGTTGGCCTTGGAGCAGTTGACTCTTGCCAAATGCAACTACATACTTTGTGCCTGTCTAAGTAGATCTTCGGCCACTTGCAAGTACAGTTTCTGCCTGAAATCACACAACCGCCGGTCGGCAATTCTTCCTCGTGGCATCACGTCGTGTTCGTTCTTTGTGTTTCACTTCACTTGCTCCTATTCACTCGCTTCGTGAACAACCTGTAGCCTGTAGGCGGGTCGCTACAAGAAGGTGTTATATATTGCCTTAATACTATGGAAACCTTGAAAAACTGGACAACTTTCACCCCGTGCCTTCCAAGAGGCTTTTGAGTACCCAGTGTCTTTGCAGTCTCAATGGCTTGTTTGCGTCGCTTTTGCCCTTGCTTTAAACGCGAATCATGTAACGGTATGTGAACCATCGAGCAATCGCATTGCTTATACGGGACTTTGCTATCCAACGGCTATCGCGATATGTAGTCACGTTTCTGGGGGCATGAATGAAGGCTGATGGCTGACTTCTTGTCAGAAAAGCTGCACCAATGATCATCAACACTGAACCAAGCTTTGATCCGGCATCTTTCGGTGTACCTGAATCAGATTATCAAATTGCGGCCTGGAAACCGCAGAAGAACACCAGAAAAAGCTTCAGGTTCATTCGTGCAAGCTTCACCAGGAGGGACCAGTCTCGGTCAGATGGTACATCGCGCCGGCCACTCATTTCTGCCCCATCGGACTTTCGTCATGTTCGCTCCGGCTCCCATGAGTCTGATATGAAGACGTCCGGTTTCGGTGTGCAGTCAGTGTCGAGGCCCGTTGGCCGTATTCCTGTTGTCTCTGTGACCCAAAGGAATCATGTGCGCCCTTTAGAGTATGATGCACACTGGCCCTATCAGCGCATATCGCCAACTGTACCGCGCTTTGAGCTTCACAGGATCGCTACGTCGACACCGCCCCCGGCGTATTGCGCCGAGCGTTTAGAGCAGGCCCATGTTTGGTCTCAGAAGCGCGGGTACTCATCGGAGCCAGGGCAACCGGGCCATATCACTTCAGCATGTGACGACGTATCGCGAATACCTGCTAAGTCAAAGTACCGGAATAGAGCCGGCACTGCCCTCGAAGTAGACGTTATCAGGGAGTGTCTTGCAACTGATGTTGTTGAGACGGAGAAGTTACAAGGGCAGATTAAGGATACCATCGAACAAAAAGGATTTTATGACAGTAGCTGCCTTTCGACTCCGCGCTCAGTGGGCCCGACGATGCCAGGTATGTGTTCTTCATATGTTCATTCTCGTAACCCAGATCTTTTACCTTTTCAAAACACAAAACGTTCGGCACGCAGAAAGCTTCTGGAAGACACAAGGCCACTCGTATCCATTCCTTCATGGTTCAACGCCTTCATTCCCTTTGACTATGAGCACTCGCTTGACTCCCAGGCCCGGACAAGGCCCTTCTGCGAAGGGGCCGTCCGAGCACTAGACGCAGTATATGACGCTTGACAGCGACCTTTAGGCGGAGGTTGGAGAAAAGTCCTCCTCCTCCCACCCGAACAGCGCGCTGCAAGACTTCGAAGCCGAAAGGCCAGAGGTCGAACGTATGATCAAGCATTCGCCTGAAGGTCGCTGTCGAGCGTGGCGTAGTGCTCAGACGAGCCCTGCTCAGAAGGGCCTTGGCTGGGCGTGGGAATGGAGCGTGTATTGGGAGACATAATGAATAATGAATGAAGGAATTGAAGCTTGGATCGAGTTACGAGTAACTTGTACCTTCAAAATTCTTTCTGCGACCGATTGTGTGGAGTTCTGGTGATAAAGTATACCGTATTCGGTCTTCAACTTGCCCATTCATCTCCTTCACGGCTGACGTAACCAATCTCTCTCTCTTAGCACAACTACCGCCGGCAGCTCCGTCATTCGCCGTGCACAAAGATGTGGACGTGAAGCGGGCGCAAACTCTAACTCTTAATGTATCAGGCCCCGCAGGTCGGCAGAGATTTGGCCACGAAGACAGGAAATCCAGCAGAGCGCGACAGTGTGACGCTGGATCGTTGTCCCCTCGTCTGACTCTTGTTGTTCGACCACCTGTGCGGAAAAGAGACTCGTTCTCTGCTGTGTCGACACGGATGTTCCCGGGCCAAGCGTTGGCCAAGAAGGCCAAAGCCGATCTAACTACGAGCAAACCAAAGTCGGTGAAAGGCGGTGGTGGATTCTATTCGACGGTGTCAGGACCGCCTTGTTGGCGCAGAAACGAATCTTTTGACAGTATCTCGACCTGGCATACCGAGGATGTTGTTGTTGTTGTTGATGAGTATTTTACGCCCCTGCGTCCCGGTTTTGGGCATAATAGGGCGTGCAGGGCTAATCCCGGGTTCTTCTAAATACAAGCCAGTTTCCCCAAAGAATATCCT